>JAJOOO010005430.1:0-25285 GCA_029582685.1 Solanum piurae | reverse complement strand
TTAATGTAGTAAAATTATTATTAAATTTAATTTATAATATAATTGAATATCTATATTTTTGTAGATGGATCATCGTTTGTGGATGTATAATATGCATTATGAAACTGGTGCTGGTTTGAAACCTGAGTTTATTGACGGTGTTAGAGATTTATTGAACATACAATGATACTTGAAATTTTCAAGAATAATGGATTGGTTATGTGTCCTTGTAGTGCATGTAAGTGCTTAAAAAATTTTACCCCAGATACAGTCATGGTTCATTTGTACCGTAATGGATTTAAGCCTAGATATTTTGTATGGGTTGATCATGGAGAAAGAGATGGATTGAATGATATGTTTTATAATTCGATGCATGTGGATGAATATAATATGCTTGCACCACATGGCCAAATTAGGGTTGAACATGATGATAGGATTGAACATGATAGGGTTCATGAAATGATCAATGATGCTTATTTTGATTAAGCTCCTAATGAAGAAGCAAGACGCTTCTATGATCAATTAGAAGAGTCTAGTTGTCCATTATATGAAGGGAATATGCATTTTGTCTTGCCAGTTGCGGTTAGATTGATGAATATTAAATAATATTGGAATGTTACTAATGCGGATATGAACTCAATGGTTGATCTTTTGGGTGAACTAGTTAATCCGGAGTTTAACATACCTAAGAACTTCTACCAGGTAAAATGTTTGATTTCCAAGTTAGGATTGACGTATGATAGAATTCGTTGTTGTTTTAATGGCTGCATGTTGTTTTACAAGAGTGATAATGAATTAGAAAATTGTAAGTTTTGTGGACATGCTCGTTATAAGAGGACTACGGCTGGAAAGATGGTCACAGTTAAGGCGATGCATTATCTACCTCTTATTCCTAGGTTAAAGAGGTTGTATGCATCAATGAGGTCAGACCCACATATGAGATGGCATCATGAATATAGAAGGCCGCCGGGTGTCTTGTCTAATCCATCTGATGGTGAAGCATGGAAGTATTTTGATAATGTATATCCTGATTTTGCTAGTGAACCAACAAATGTTAGATTGGGGTTGTGTGCAGATGGATTCACACCATTCTCTAATGTTGCTTCACCTTATTCTTGATGGCTGGTATTTCTTACTCCGTATAATCTATCTCCTGAAATGTGCATGACCAGTCCCTACATCTTTCTAAGTTGTGTTATTCCAGGTCCCCGTAATCCAAAAAGCGAGGAGAAATAGTAGTAGAATGAAAGATAGTATATGTAAGGTAATTTATTTTGCTAATTTTTATTTAATTTATGATTTTCACATATTATACATGTAAATTTGCATACAGATGTCATCAGACGGTGACGGTGATAGACCCCCGCGAGCATCTTGGTTAGCCAGACACGTAGGGCTAAAAAGAAGAAGTCTAGGACACCCATAGATCATGAGGATATTCCAGGATCTATTTCTTTTGTGCCAGAGCGCATCAGTCATGATACTCATTTATTTGATGTTTCGTTTGGTACGGCGGATCCTCAATAGTATTATCCTAATTATCGTCGACCAGTTGGTGCTTCCTCTACTTCACTGTCATTGCCTCCACGGCGCTACGAGGACCTACCTTTGCAGGCTATTCATCGACCACGATCCTTATCGGCAGGTAGGATATCATATGGTACTCCTTCTCCCACAGGTACATCTGCTCAGTTATCTGCCATAAGGATTGAAGATTCTAGTAGCAAGCAGTCATATGCTATGGCTAGTACGCCTCCATTGACTCAACGTTTTGTGCATCCTAGTGTATCACCTTCTTCTACAATTGCACCTAGTGCTACACCATATGATGAGATGCCTGCTCTATCTCCTGGCCAGAAGGACAGACTTGGTAGAGTCATGATTGAGCCGGATGGATCATCGTAAGTTTGTTTTGTTATCTATTTGTTAGTTTATTTTATTTATTTCTTATACTTTAATATATTATTCATGAACTAACAAATTTATTATGTTTTTTGTAGGTGGCATCCGGCAAAGGGTGATGCCCGGGATTTAAAAGACAGTGTTAGAAGACTTTAACACAGGCTTATCACTCTTGGAGCGAGATTCCAAACAGTATACGTCAGGCGATGTTTAATGAATTTAAGGTATATATTTTTAAGTTAAGTTTAATAATTTTAGTATACTTTACTTTTTTTTACTATCGATCTAATTAACGCTATTCAATTTATTTTTTTAGACTATGTGTACTTGGGAATCGAGGTACAATTTGGTCATTGGGAGCACATTTGAGAGGAGGGCATCTGCGAGACTATCTAGTTGGCTAAAGAAAGTTTGAGATATTGATCAACGTCCGGGTTGGATGTTGCCTCAAGTTTTTGATGAATTGCGTCAGTATTGGAACACAGATAAGTTTAAGGCAATGCCCGAACAACCCAAAAAGGCTAGAGGCAGTCTTAAGGATGGCCCGTTGCACACCGGGGGTGCAAAGACCTTTGGAGCAATTTCAACCGAGATGGTAACTTCTAATTCAAACTTTTAGGAAAATAATTAGTTGATTCATGTATATTGTTAGAAATTTTAGTTTTTATTTATAGGAAAAAGAATTGGGGCGCACTCCCATTGAACTGGAGGCTTTCAAGAAGACTCATGTGAAGAAGAAAGAAAATGAGTCGGATCCGGATGTGTGGGTGGAGGAAAGGGCCGAACAAACTTTTGCAAGTTATTTAATATCAATAATATATATTAATGGTGAATATATTTATGATATGTATATATATTGATGTTAATTTTTATATTTAATATGCAGAATGAGTTTCATCAGTATGTCGCTGAGAATCTAGATAGTTCGGTCCAAATGACACATGAACTGTCCACCTAAATTTGAAAAGAAAAAGTGGTTGGGGGGCACAGAAGGGTAGAGTCTATGGTCTAGGCTCTTGAAACGATGTAAGATGACTCCAGTCAGACTTAGAAGGTATTAGATCGTCACGTCAAGCCGAGGCACTTGATGGTGTTCAGATTGCTGCTATGTCGGCTCAAATAGCACAGCTTACATCGGCACTGGCAGAGTCGGAGCGGAGAAGAGAAGCTGAACAACGAAGCATGAGTGCGACCGTTCAGCAAATCAAAGAACAAGTGTTGAACCTTGCTCGTCGACCTAGTACTTCGGCTCCCGAGGACACCAACGATAGTGAGGAGGAGGAAGATGATTATGTAAATCGCACTCCCTAGCTTAGGTCTCTTTTATGAACTTTTTTAAACACATTTTGAATAACTTTATAAGTTTTTGTATCGTGATTTAGATACTTTTGAAGATTGTTTAAGTTTGATGTTTTATATGTTGGGTGTGATGTTTAGAATATATTGTTTGATTTGGCAGGTTGAATATGAATTGAATTCATTGTTATTTGCAAGTGGCAGGAGAAACTGGCAGTTTCTGCTGTCAAACAATTACAGAAAAAAGCGACGGACAGAGTGGTTTTGTCCATCGCTTTTGTGCATTATTTTTTCAAATAAACCTAGAAAAGTGACGGACAGGATCTTTTAGAATAGTTTAGGTCTTTTTCCTATTTATATTATGTGTACTTTGAGGCTTGTGTGGGATAACCGTCTTATTTTCTTCAATGTATTACTTTTACCCATTCCTGTAGGGGTCTAGAGTTGTTTCTGTGTATATGTTGGCCCTTATGGCCTTATAGCTCAACTTTTAGCTGCTCGGTTAATACCAATGTCTTTGCCATGCCTACAAAACTTACTATACCTATGGCTCATGTCAAATCATGAGAAATGTGATCCTTATTTACTGGTATAAGTGGCTAACCAACATTATCCAATTTTTCAGAAAACTGTGCTTAATTTTATGGGTTTTTCAATTGATATGGTTATATCTCTCATCTTTCTTTTTCTTTACATTCTTTCGTAGAGTTAAATACTTCTATTCCAATTGAAGCCTTAAATAACCTTTTTGGAAGAAAGATTGAAACTGATAACATTACCATTTTTAAAAAAAAGATTGAAACTGATGTAGATAGAAACCTGCTAATCTCTCCAAGGTTTTTAGGTTTGTGAAATCTAGTGTTATCTCAAAGTTACAAGGGAATTGTGCAGAAGGGTCTATTGGAAAAGTTGTGTCATTGGGGCGCACTCCCATTGAACCGGAGAATTTCAAGAAGACTCATGTGAAGAAGAAAGAAAATGAGTCGGATCTGGATGTGTGGGTGGAGTAAAGGGCCGAACAAACTTTTGTAAGTTATTTACTATGAATAATATATATTAATGGTGAATATATTTATGATATGTATATATATTGATGTCAATTTTTATATTTAATATGCAGAATGAGTTTCATCAGAGAACCTAGATAGTTCGGTCAAAATGACACCTGAATTGTCCACCCAAATTTGAAAAGAAAAAGTGGTAGGGGGGACACACTAGGGTAGAGTCTATGGTCTAGGCTCTCAAAACGATGTAGGATGACTCCTGTCAGGCTTAGAAGGTATTGAATCATCACGTCAAGCCAAGGCACTTGACGGTGTTCAGATTGCTGCTATGTCGGCTCAAATAGCACAGCTTACATCGGCACTGGCAGAGTCGGAGCAGAGAAGAGAAGTTGAACAACGAAGCATGAGTGCGACCGTTCAGCAAATCAAAGAACAAGTGTTGAACCTCGCTCGTCGACCTACTACTTCGGCTCCCGAGGACACCGACGACAGTGAGGAGGAGGAGGTTGATTATGTAAATCGCACTACCTAGTTTAGGTCTCTTTTATGAACTTTTTGAAACACATTTTGAATAACTTTATAAGTTTTTGTATCGTGATTTAGATATTTTTGAAGATTTCTTTAAGTTTGATGTTTTATATGTTGTGTGTGATGTTTAGAATATATTGTTTGATTGGGCTGATTGAATATGAATTGAATTGATTGTTATTTGCAGGTGGGCAGCAGAAACTGAAAGTTTCAGTTTCTGCTGTCAAAAAATTGCAGAAAAAAGTGATGGACGGGGTGATTTTGTCCGTCGCTTTTGTGCATTATTTTTTTCAAATAAACCTAGAAAAGCGACAGACAGGGTCCTTTAGTCTGTCGCTTTTCTGGGTATTTTAAAAAATTAATTTCCAGAAAAGCGACGGAGAGTGTCCTTTAGTCCGTCGCTTTTCTGGGATTTTCAAAATATAAATTTCCAGAAAAGCAACGGACTGCGTCGCTTTTTGGAAATAAAAAACAAGCGACGGACTATGTCACTTTTGTTAAAAAAAATTCCAGAAAAAATAATCAAAAAGTGACGCAGTCCGTCGCTTTTTGGAAAGCGACGAACCGTCGATTTTGACCAAAAAATAGACGCACTCCGTCGCTTTTGGCCGTCTTTTTTTGGCAATTTTTTAGTAGTGACTAAACTTAATTTATGCAAATAAAACTTAATACAGACGCCAAAAATCATTTGGAAACATGCTCAAGTGCTGGGTACGTGCCTGCACAGTCTAGTAGAATATATAAGCGTTTGATTTTATAATTAAAATATGTATATGAAATTGAATCATAATATAAAGGTATTTAGTATAATTTATCCTAAATATTAATAGAGATTACAAGCTATTCCTTTCGTCAATTGTTTCACCATTTTTTGATGAAGAAAACTAGCAGGCTTGGGTTGTTAGGATGGAAACCTAGCTACATGGATACATGTGATCTATCAAACATTACTTTAAACTCCATGCAAGCATAGGAATAAAGAAGAATGATGAGAAACGAAGCAGTTGTTGAAGGAACTTTGCAAGACAGGCAACAATTCAATTATGAAGGCAAATGCAAGAAGCAGAAGTCCAAGAAGAGCTACTCAACAGAAGCTGCTGCAACTGATAGCACTTTTAATAATGATAACGAAGGCGTAAAATATCCACCAAGTCAACATTGTGGGAAGAGAAATCATCCACACTTCATGTTGGAAAAAACTTTATATGATATGTAGAAAGTGAAGATTTGGCCATGCTGAGATTATTTGCAAAGAGAAAGCACCATAACAATTAAATGAAGCACAAATTGCTGATCAACAAGAAGAAGAGCAATTGTTTGTGGCTACTTATATTGCAAGTAAAAATTCAAGTGAAAGTTGGTTAATTGATAGCGGTTGTACAAATCACTAAATTCATGATGAGGAGATTTTAAGAGAGTTAGAGAGATCTGCTATCTCTAACGTCAAAAATTGATTAGTGAAAGCTACTAATATACAAAGTTAATTTCGGATGTACTCTTTGTTCCTGAACTTGATCAAAAATCTGTTGACCGTAGGGAAGCTTTTGGAGAAAGGTTTCAAGCTAAATTTTGAGGACAACAAGTGAAATATATTTGACCCAAAAGGTCAAGAAATCTGTCAAGTTCAATAGAGAAGAAAAAAAAGTTTCCCTGGAAGAAAAGTAGGCTGCCTATCATAGGGTTTTGAGGATT
Organism: Solanum piurae; assembly: GCA_029582685.1. NCBI lineage: Eukaryota > Viridiplantae > Streptophyta > Magnoliopsida > Solanales > Solanaceae > Solanum > Solanum piurae. The sequence goes on along the minus strand of JAJOOO010005430.1, from coordinate 18,884 downwards.
CATATAACCAATATACGGTTTTCTTACTCCCTCGATTATATTTTACTTGTCAAATTTTAATTTGAAATACCTATTAAGAAAATGTTATTTGGTATAGTGAGTTTTTCATTTTGCCTCAATTAATTGATAAGATCTCAAATATATTTACTTACTATACATTTTTCAAAGTCATTAATTCAATGTTAATTAATTGAGGATATAATAGGAAAAAATAAATTATTTTTTCCTGATTTATAAAAATGACAAGTAAAAATGAACATCAAATTAAGAAATATTTGACAACTAAGTAAGGATGGAGGGAATATAATAAAAGAAGCAAAGAACTACAGATTGATGGAAGGGTATTATGGTCAATTAATTTTATAGGGTTATTTTTGTCTTTCACTTTAGCTTTGGAAGTTAATTTCCGTTCTTATAATATAGTTAATGTTAGTATATAATGATATATAATATGATGTTATTTGTGGCAATGAAATGTATTGTAGGAGTCCCAAATTATCCTCGTTTGAAAACTAGATTACTAGCAAAGAAAATATTTCAAAAAAGAACGAAGTAAATATAAAGAATTATACTCATAATCTTAATAAATAATTTTTAATTTCCTTTTGTGATTGAATTAATTTACAAATTAAACAGTTACCTTTATATTTTGTACATTTAAAGGAGAGTGATTAGTTTTTGACTGCTATTGAAATATTGATGGTTCATCTACTAATTAAAAACATTCTAAATTCCTTTTTTTTTTACTAATTATGTTAAAAAATATGAAGATTAAATTGTTAAATATGACCATTAGTCATAACTATATAAATTAAAGTTCTCTTAAGTTTTTCAGACCTCTTCACATCCTTTTTTGCACATACATCCCATCATTATTTTTTCTACTAATTTCTTATTCTTTAGGTTTCTGCTTTTTTTTATTATAAAAATGAGATAAATGGTGATTCGTATTTTTAATTTTTTTTTTCTTTTTCCCTATTTTCTTCTCATTAGTGTTCTTTGCTATAATTATAAGAAATTTAAAAGATAAAAGTTGCATTCAGTTGCTTTCAATAGTAAGTACTTTCTCTGTTCTAGTTTATATGATTTATTTCTGTTTTTATTTCGTCCTAAAAAGAATGATATATTTTTATATGGGAAAAAGGACGAATTTACCCCCGAACTTTGATAAATGGTACGTCTATGCCCTCCGTTATACTTTGGGTCCATCTCATCCCCTGCCGTCCAATTATCGGTACACACATGCCCCTCTCACTAACGGTCTCCTCATCATGTACATGTGTCGTAATCCTAATCAACTACCCGTTTGACCATTATTTTTAACCCATAAACTAACAACCCGCCCCATAAATCCATACCCACCCGATTGTTTAGTCCATGGAAGAATTCTCTTCACTTCATCATCACCATCTCTCATTTCTTCCGTTACTTCTTCTTCAATCTCCATTAATTCTACACCAACTCTACTCATTTCTCTCTGTCAATTTTCAATTCAATCACTACAAAATCAAAAACACAAAAAAATTGAGAGTTGAAAAATGAGAATTGAGTGGAATAATTCAAATTTTGGAGGTAGAGATAGCCGAGATTTCTTCGCCGGATGTGGACTCTCTACCTCATCCTCTCCGGAACCAAATCCAGGATAGAATTCCGACAACGCCGGAATGTTCAAGTGAAAATCAGGGTGGCTGATTGTAAACCCCACGTCCTCCTCCGACGTAACTCCGACACTAGTGCTAACGCTACTGTTAGTGTTATTGCCGTCGTAGTGACACCGTTTGTTTCCTCCCAAAGCTTGTCCAGTAGGAAAACACTTGTGGCAAATCAAACACTCGTGAGTCCTTCCACTGCCGTTACCATTAACGAAGCTAGTAGTTCCGGTAGCGTTAGTAGTAGTTGAGGTAGTCGACTGATTCCGCCGCCACCGGCGATGAGTTTTTGATGACTAGCTCTATGTCCTCCTAAAGCTTGATAAGATCCAAATCCCTTACCACAAACCAAACAGTTATACAACATCTTCTCCTCAATCTTCTCTGACGGCGTGTGGATTTTCATCACTGGCACCGACGGTGGTAGAGATCGTACCTGATTAACAGAGTCATCGCTCCGCGCAAGCATAATCAAACAAAGCGCCAAATATTCCTCTTCAGTCGACTGGCGATCCATACTCCGTGACCTTTTAGCTCTCTTCCCTTTAGTCCAATTCTCAAGGTGCCAAAGCTGCTGCTGACCTTTGCTCTCAAATTGAAACGTCTGCGGATTTGAAGTACCAGTTGGAGAATTCAAAGCTTCAAGGGCCATCTCAATTTTAGAGTGAATCGGGTGGGTATGGTTTTATGGGATGGGTGGTTAGTTTATAGGTTAAAAATAATGGTCAAACGGGTAGTTGATTAGGATTAGGACACGTGTACATGATGAGGGGGGAGTTAGTGAGAGGGGCATGTGTGTACCGATAATTTGACGACAGGGGCTGAGATGGACCCAAAGTATAACGGAGGGCATAGACGTACCATTTATCAAAGTTTGAGGGTAAATTCATCATTTTTCCCTTTTTATATTAAGTAACAATTTAACTAAAATGTCTATTTTACCTTAATGAATTGATTTATAATCACACTAACATCTATCGCTTATTTTAGGTCACAAATTTCAAAAGGTTTTCTTTTTTTCTTAAATTTTGTGTCAAGTCAAACTAACTCGTATAAAATGAGACAGGAGGAGTATAAATTAGAATAACAGAACAGTTCCACCAATTAAGGCAATTTGAATGGATGTCTATGTAATTGGTAGATTCCTAGTAGAGCAGGCTTTGAATTTTTTATTTTTTTTGAATGTTTTATTCTTCTACTAAGGATTCTTTAGTTTTTTTTCTTTAGATTTTCTTATTTAAGTATTGATAGATTCTCAAGTCATTTTTTAATACCATATTTTGTTAGTATTGTAAAAAATAAAAAATAAAAAGAGTAAGAAATTACTATAGTCACTTCATTGAATTTGTAGTAAAAGGGCGGTCGACATATTGAACGTATCGTTATAAATAAATAAAGTCCAAAAAACACAAAAATGTAAGACGAATCATGATATTACGCTAAAATGTATTGTTACCAATATATAACGATAATAATAACTCATAAAACATGTAATGTTAACAAGAGATATTGAAAATAATTTTTATTTTATTTTTTTTTGAGTTTTTAGACATCTATTTACTATAATTTTATGGTAAATTTATAGGACTATTATTGGATTATCTTCATATTTTAATTTTTAGAGACATTCAAATATCTAATACATTATATGAAAAAAGGTTTATACCAAGTCAAGTTCTTTAACACAATTGTTATCACGATTCGTAGTTTATAGTAAATGATTGTATATCAGGTAACAAAATAGAACTACAAATCTAATACGAAAGAAAACAGATCATTACAAGGTTTCATCGTTTCGATTCATGCAATCAACAACAAGTATTAGTGTTCAACATTAGCTTCCACTTCCTGAATTTTAATAGTACAAAACAAATAGTTAAGGCTGCACCTGACTCGTAAAAACAGAGTATAGCACAACAAAATAGCCATCTAGTTTAAGCAAAACCAACAACATAAATCATGTTGTTCTCATCCTCATATGTTTGAAGTAGGAAAATACTTTTTTGGGTAAGTATTTTTTCTCTTTTTCAAAGAAGCCTTTTTAATGTATTCGTTGTTTGCGAAATGCTTGCTTCCGTGTTTAGTATGTCATTAACTCTGAAAAAAGCAAAAAATTAATGGTTTTTCTATATACACACTCACACAAAATTGGTGAAAGGTGTAGTAGACCACATCAACTTATTTTCGGATCTATCTCCAATAAAAACTCATCTTGGTACATTTTTAAGCAATTAATATTTCAAACAAATGCTTTTGAAACATGTATATTATTGTTAAAGATTTTTTTATTTTTTAGAATTAAAATATTGGAGTTTGTAGCTCCTTTTATTCATTTCAAATATATTTGTACAAAACAAGACCAATTCAAAAATTAGATAAGCCCAAAACAATGATTTTTTTTGCCCACTCCATTAAATAGAGCTACCGGCTTCTATATCAAAACCCTAGAAGATAGGGTTTTCAAATTTGAGTTCCTTTTCTTTCTCCCCTTATCGCCGCTAGGAGCTATATGGAATCCAACCTTCCTCTTCCTTTTGTCGTAGATCATCAAAACCTTCCTCTTGTTTGCCATGTTAACCCTGCTTCTCAGCTCGTAGAGGTAAGATTTTTTTAGATTGTTGTTTCCTTCTTTATATGTTTTCTAGCTTCCTCCTTTTCTTCTGTAGAGATATAATCTGGTGGAACAGTGGATCCCAGAAGTGGTTTTGACTTTTGATAGAGGCGTATAGAATTGTGGTTGAGCTCGCAACTCTCTATAAGTGGCCTTCTTCTTTCTCTACTTTTTCCCCCTTTTCTTCCTCTCTGATTTCCTTTATCTAGCTAAAGTATAAGTGGAGTTATCCAAATGCTCCTAAACTCTTTCATTGTGAAGTTCCTTCCCAACCTCAGATCTCTAACTCCCCATCCAATCCCAAGACCATAACTATTTGTGGAGAAACTTTATGTAAGTTGTTGTAGTCTAATATAGGTAGATTAATGGCCACAATTATGTAAGCCCTATAATGACAAATCATTTTCTGTAAATATCATAATTGTGAGGTATGTTGTTGAAAATGATTCTAAAGTAATGCATGCTCATGTCTATAGCTCTTGAAATTTGATCTTTCTTGCCTTGATAGTTAGTATTCTAATATTTGACTTATCTGCGTTCAAAATCCTTTTGCACTCCACTGATAGCTGCTGAAAATTATGCCATTGTCTAGTCTTGTATTAACTTGCAAAGAAAGAGACGGTTGACTTGGCTCCACTCTCCTAAAGCCCGATCTGCCTTGGCAATAATCCTCTATACCTTGTCCTTTTGTCTATATTTTCTTCAATTTCTTCATCCCCCTCCCTCTTTCTCCTCTTTTGTTTCTGTTCATCTGTGGTCTCCTCTAAATTAGGAATGCTATTGATCTGATAACCATCTGTTTCCCATATTTGGAACCTGATTCATCTTCCCCTTCATGTTATTTTCCCCCTCCATTACCTTGTCCTTTTCTATAGAATTCAATTCACTCGAACTAGAAATGTTCTATCTCTCCTTACTTCTTCCCCCTTCTATTCTTCGACCTACTCCCCCTTGTCAAGTTGTTTTTCCCCTCAAATATTTTATCTATCTATTTTTTTGTATTGGCTTCCCTTTCCTTTTCTGTTGCTCTCTTTGCGACTCCTCCATCCCTTCTTATTCTTCTGCTTTTTTAATATAATGTTCCCTGATCTTTATTCTTTTGTTGTTCCACTATCTTGGAAGATTGATGTGTCTACTCTCTCTCTCTCTCTCCTTATTTTCTCCCTTTCTCTCCTTCTCTTTTTTCTTCTCTTCTGTCTATTTTTTTGGGGTATAACTCTGGATGGATAACGTAGCATTCCTCTTCATTATGTCCTTGTATTTCAACCCTACTTCACTGTCTCCTTCTGTTTTGTCAATTCATTGTGTGCTCTGCTATTTTCTCACTTGATAAAAAAACACTCGGCGATATTATTTTTTTTGCTTTTCAGAATTAGATTCAAGCCATTCTACTCAAATTCTTCTCAGGGAATGATTTCTTCATCACTCCAATTTCTACGACAAATGATTCCATAATCCCAAATGAAATCCTTAGAGATATTCTCTTAAGGTTGCTCACATAGTCTCTCTTGAAATGTATGCTCGTTTCAAAATAATGACATTAACTAATCTTTATCCCTCATTTTGTGAACACACATCTCAAATTAAACAGTCATCATAGAGTTCTACTTCCCGACACCAATGTAAATTTCAAGTTTTTGTTCACTCCTTCCTCTGTTTAACAAACAACATGTTACTATTCACATAGATCTTCCAACATTACAACATGTTACTATTCACATAGATCTTCCAACATTATTAACTTTCGATGTGGATTCTACCAATGGCTTGATTTGCCTGTGCAATCACTCAGGGGAGACATATACATGAAACTCACCATTAGGAAGTCAAAGGAACTACTTAATTCCACTTGGGGTACTTCTTTCTATTCCAAATATAGTTTTGGATACGATAACTTAGATCATAGTTATAAAGCTCTATCTATCGATTATTGTGGTAATTCTTACCATGATAATGTATCAACATGAAGATTGTGGTCAAAATTTACAGTTTGAGGACCAATTCGTGGACAACAGTACATGACCAATTTCAGGGCATCTATCTAGTAAATCTTTAGGGCAAATTTGTCAATGAGAAGATTTATTGGATTGCATCTACTATTCTTCATAATCACAAGGTGCACAACATCATTTCTTTTGATGTAGCAAATGAGACATGGGGAAGCTTGAAGCTCTCCATTTTGTGGAGAAGTCAATTCTAATTCCAAAATTGGAGTTGTCGAAAGTGACCTTTATGTGCTTTCTACTTGTGGTCTATGTGATACTACTTCTGATATCTTGATTTTGAAAGATTGTCCAAAATTTACAATCTTTCAAAATCCAGACATCAAAAGTAGCATCACCTAGACGACGAGTATTAATCAGAGAAAGGCCACTTCCCACAACTCCCAATTTGAAATTAGAAATGACTTCTCCACAAATGGGAAGCTCCAAGTTATTCCATGTCTCAATTGCTATATCAAAAGAAATACCTCGTGCACATTGAAATTACAAAAAACTAGTTAATGGAATCCAATAAAGCCTCCCATTGACATGTTTACCCGGAAGATTTATTAGAAAGATTCCCTAAAGCTAGTCATGGAGTGTTTTTCAAGAATCTGTCAAATTATAAATGTTGATCACATTACTCAGGTTGGACTGGAAAAAAAAGGTCGGACTCATCAGCACAATAATCAATAAACAGAGCTTTGTAATAATCAAGTGAGTCATCGTATCCAAAACCATATATATATATATATATAAAGAGGAACTCCACGACGAATTAAGTAATTTCTTTGACTTTCTAATAGTGGGGTTATATATATCTTCCCTTTGTGATGGCAAAGATAAATTAGCCCACTGGCAGAACCCACAACGAAAGTTTATTAAGTGAGAGGATACATGTGAACAGTGACTTGTTGTTTGTTAAACATGGGAGGGAGGAGAGAACTAAAGTTGAAATTCCCATTGATGCATGAAAATAGAACTCTATTATGTGTGTTTAATATGAGATGTGTATTCACAAAATCAGTGCTAGATATAAGTTGATGCCATGATTTCGAAATGGACATACATTTCAAGAGAGACTTAGGGGGAAGCCTTTAGAGGATATCTGTTACGATTTCATTTGGGATTATGGAATCAGTATTTGTAGAAGTTGGAGTGAAGAAGAAGTCATACCATGAGAAGAATTTGAGTAGAACGGTCTGAATCCAATCTCAAAAAGAAAGAAACAAAAACATGTTTTTGTCACATAAGGTAACAATCACAAAAATTGGCAGTAGAGCAGTGAAAGGCGGAACGATGCTTTTCTGTTAAGTGAGGCAGTAGCAAAGCAGAATAGAGGAGACAGTGAAGTCGGGTCACCGTTCAACAAGGATTTATGTTCGTTCATTGGGCCACCACAATTTCCTTAAGTATTTAAATATCACATTATCACTAGACCGTGAAGAGAATAATTGTATATAGATTCATATACTAGTAATACCAACAGACACACAATGAATGTAGCTATAAGAAAATTAGTCTCTCTTGAAACGTGTGTTGCACGTTAATTCATATTCTTTCCGTCCCTAATTACTTATTTACTTTTGAATTGACACACCTATTAAGAAAAAAATTATTGATACAGTGAGTTTATCATTTTACCCCTATTAATTATGAAGTGGATGAATTAAAAACTTAAGGTTTCAAAAAGTTCTACCTTTTTTAAAGTAATTAATTGAGGATATAATAGGTAAAAAATAATTGTCCTTTGTTGATTTGTCAAAATCGACAAGTAATTAGGGACAACTAAAAAAGGAAAAGTGGACAAGTAATTAGGGATAAATTTTAGTATAAAAGAGTATTGAAATGGAAATTTTTGTACAAGGATCCAATCCAAGTTTGTTTCTTTTTCTGAAACTCTGATTAAGACAACCAATTTTACCTGTAGGAGATCATAACCTTTGGATTTATGAATTAATGAGAATAAAAAGGAGAATTTCTTACAAGAACTTCAAGGTATACGAGCAAATATGAATTGTGATGTATGGATTCATACATATTTAACGTCTTGTCCTACATTTGACAAAAAAGAAGTGCAGCAACATTTTTATTCTTGGATGTCAGTAAATAGATGGAGAGCTCATTATGTTCCCTATCCCCGAATATGGGGAATATATTCTCAAAAATTCTTGCTCTAATCTGACCTAGCTGACGGAAGATGCTACATAAAGAAGAACTCTTACAAGTTATCGGTTAAATGATTGTGAGGTTTCATGATATCAATAGGGGATCAACAAGGCTTTCTACATAGATTTCTTACCATGATGTTGTATCCAACATAAAGACTGGTCAACATTTACAGTTTGAGGACTTATTCTTAGACGACAATACATGACCAACTTCTGGGCATCTTCAAGGTAAATTTGTCAACAAGAAGATTTATTGGATTGCAGCTACTAGTCTTCATAATCACAATGTGCGCAATATCATTTCTTTTGATGTAGAAGATTACACATGGGGAAGCTTGGAGCTTCCTATTTGTGGGGAAGTCAATTCTAATTTCAAAATCAGAGTTGTGGAAAGTGACCTTTATGTGCTTCATCCTTGTCGTCTAGGTGATACTGCTTTTGATGTCTGGATTTTGAAGGACTGTCCAAAAATCGCAATTTTCAAAATCCAAACATCAGAAGTAGTAGTACCTAGATGGCAAGAATAGAGCATAGAAAGCACGTCCTACTACTCCTAGTTTGATATTAGAATTGTCTTTTCCACAAACGGAAAGCTCTAAGTATCCCCATGTCTCGTCTGCTACATCAAAAGAAATGATATTGCACACATCGTAATTACCAATAACCATATAGATGCAATCCAATAAAGCTTCCCATTGACAAATTTACCCGAATGATTTATTAGAAATATGTTATAAAGCTGGTCATGAAGTGTTGTCCAAGAATCAGTCCTCAAGCTGTAAATATTGAAGACAATCCTCATGTTGGACACCTCATCACTATAAGAATCACAACAATGATCAATAAACAAAGCTTTATAATTGTCACTTGAGTCATCGTATCCAAAACCATATTTGGTATAGAAAAAGATACCCTTGGGCAAATTAAGTAATTTCTTTGATTTGCTAAAGAGGCAAGGGAGTGAACAAAATTTGTAATTTCTATTGATGTGTGTTTAATTTGAGATGAGTGTTCATGAAATGAGGCCTAGAGATTAGTTGATGCCATGATTTCGAAACGGACATACATTTCAATAGACTTTGTGGGAAGCCGTAAAAGAAAGTTTGTTATGATTTCAATTGGGATTATGATTTGAGTTATTGTAGAAATTGGAGTGAAAATGGAATGATAGCATGAAAAGAACTTGAGTAGAAAGGTGTGAATCACCTGATGAATCCGATCCCAAAAAGCAAGAAACGAAAACATGGCAGAATGTGTTTTCTCTGAAGCAGTGAAGTAGGATTTGGGTCTAAAATTGTGTTCTCTTAAAATGATCATATATTTATGTTCCTTCAATGGGCCACAACAAGAAACTAAGATAATGAAGAATTTCTACCATATAGAAGCATGAAGAGCCAGGACGACCACAACTTAATCATATTGTATATTCTCAAAAAATCTTGCTCTAGTCTGACCGAGCTGACAGAAGAAGCTAAATAAAGAAGAACTCTTACAAGTTATCGGCTAAATGATTGTGAGGTTTCATGATATCAATAGGGGATCAACAAGACTTTCTACATAGATTTCTGCAGCAGCACATTCCTCAAATTGATCAGCAACCTCTACTTGTCTGGTTGAACCATTATATGTCATGATAACATGGGGAAGTAAAAGTAAAAATTCATCCTTATTCGACTTGTAACAAGGTATGGAGAAAGTGGATGTAAATAATATAAACTCCTCAAAGTCTTTAGGATGATCGATAGTAAGAATCTTTGTCCATGATACTTCAACTCCACAATCCTTCCTAATCCACACATCGAAATTAGTTCCTTCAAGACAATTAAGACAAAGCACACAAAGATGACTTCCCACCACTCCCAGTGCCAACGGATAACTACCTTTTCCATAACTATCCGAAAGCTCCAACCTTCTCCATGTCTCGTGTGCTAAATCAAGAGAAATGATGTTGCACATATTGATAGTATCAACATCAGCTGATAAAGCCCAATAAAGCTTTTTATCAACAAATTTACCTGGAGAATTTACTAGAAAATTGCCATGAACCTTATTAATTGTTCTCCAAGAATTAGCCCTTAAACTGTATATGTTGACTACGGTATCGTATGAACTACTATCCTCATAAATACAGTATATAACTATCACTTTGTAATCATCACATGTTTCGTCATATCTAAAACCATAAATGTCCTCAAGTTAGCTCCAAATGTAGACAATTTCTTAGACTTGTTAATAGCGGGGTTGCATAGAATTGGCTCCTCTATCTTACTACACAGACAAATCAATCCATTGACAGAACCGACAATCCAAGTATAAATAATGGGGTTTTCCATGGGAGAACCAATGTCAAATAGATCAGTGCTTCGTTCTTTGTTAAGCATGGAAAGGAGACGACATACCTTAAAATTGCGTGCAGATTCTTGAAAAATAATCTTGTGGTGGGTGTATTCTTTGTCATTAGCTGTTAATTTCAAATGGTTTTTTATAAACTTCGCGCTGGAGATTAGTTCAAGCCATGATTTTGAAACATACGTGAACTTCAACAAAGACTTTGGTGGCACCTTTAAGTAGGGGTGGCAAATGGTTGGATTGGATCGAATTTGGATGGATTGAATATGGATTGAGCAAAAATGGTTTGGATTACAATCCACCCAAATAGAATATAGGTAAATATGAATTCGGTCAAATATGGTTTGAGTAAAATGGCTCTAACCCATTTTAAAAAATCTGTTTTTCAAAAAAAAAAATTACCCCCTACCCCGGGCACCCCCAAGGGTGCCCCCTTCCAAAAATAAAAAAAAAACTATTTTTTTCAATTAAGTTTGAAAATTAATTGAAGTTTTGAAAATTAATATTTTTTTTTTAATTTTTTAGCACAATTAAGAATTTTGAGTAGAAGTGAAAACTAAATGATCAATATGGATACCCATATTTAACCCATTTTGATCATATTTGTAGAGACTCTTAAAATAGTTTGAAGTCCATATTTAACCAATTAAAATATGAGTGATCCAAGTCATTAAATATGGATAAAATGGACTCATTTCATTAATATGGGCTGAAATTGTCACCCTACCTTTAAGAGGATCTCTATGATGTTTTCATGAGGAAGAAGAGAGATTATCGATTCAGCCATAAGTCTTATGGTGCAGCTTTTGGGTGTATTTTCTGTTAGTCTAATAACAGAAATAGTCAAGGTAGGGATAAGGTTTGTGTAGACTTATGATGTTGTAAGGTCAAGAAACAAAAATAGAAACTTATAGCGAAAGGGAAACGGCTGATGGATCTTATCTTTATGATATCCTATTAGGCATGGCTGAGATCCCCAAGCTACGTGGCGAAGAGATCAATGTGTTTGGAGGGAAACAGTTTGTGATAACATCATCTTTCACTTTTTTTCTAACTGTTTTTCTGGATTTTATATCATAAATAATTATTATAATGATATGGAAGTCTTTGTACTTGAGGACAAATGCTAGGTGAAATGTGATATTTTATAGTATTTTTTTTCTCCCTCTCAATGTTCAGTTCCTTAGTTTATTGTAATTCTCAGTCATCTTCATTTGGTAAACCAATTTTCATCTATGGGGCTTCAAGGTCACTTAACTTTTGAAGGGTAATTGTCTAAATATATTCATTGTTGTTAGTTTTTTTTAAAAATTGTTTTTGGCGGTTGTCTTGATTGAGGAGAATTAAGGAGTCATAGTTTGATTGCAACACAGTCTTGAACTATAATTTTTTATTAAAATTGTACGACTGGAGTTGACATATATAGAAATCCTAATTTGGATAGAAGTAGATATTTGATGTATAAATGGATTGGGATTAAGTATGGATTAAATTGTTTTTGGCGTTTGCACATAAACAGAAATCCAAATTTCGATAGAAGTAGATATTTGAAGTATAAAGGGATTGGGAAGTAGCGCCTAAATTCTTTGCCTATTTATATCAACTCCTTTTGCACCTAATTAATTATTCAAACAAGTTTAAAGGATTTCGGAAGTTCCGCTTTGGCTATATCTATGCTGCCACTGATGTAATGTTTGTCCTAATAATCAAACTCAACATTGCAGCCAGAATAAAGAAATTTGATGCTCAGAACCTATAAACTATTCAGAAAGTAGTGCATCAAATCAGAAGTTTTAGGAGTACGATTTTCAGTTTTTTTTTTTTAAAAAAAACAATCGAGCCGACAAAGTCTTGTTCTAGGTTGTACAACTGTGGCGGGTTGGTAGCTAGTGTAGAATTGTCATTGTAAGACTTCTTATTAATTAATTTGTTGCGATGTTGGGGTCAAATAGAAAGGAATAGTTCCAGAAGATTCATTTAACCATACTGAACTTTATTAGGACCAAGGCATAGTTGATTGATATGTCTACCATATAGTAGAATAAGTTAAAGGTTGTGTTCCATAGTTAACATTATCAATAGTAAAGGAGTGTCAAGTCAAACATGGACAAATAAATATGCGCGGCGAGAATAGTAATAAAACTGTAAAATAGAGATGAAGATCCTGAACTAATTAAAAAATTTAATTGAAAGTATTTAACAAACGCCTAAAAACCTATTAAGGGGGAAATCCTATATTAAATAAGCTAAATGACCAAAAAAAATAAGAAAGAAAAAATCTGCTTCACTTTAGGCATGATGATGACTGCAATAGTTCTAGGAAAAATGGTACCCTCTTGGAGTGCGTGAACTCTCTGTAAAAACAATCATCTGAAATTGTAGAAAGTACTTGGCAGCATTGTGTGGATAATGTAATTTTACGCTTGAAAACGGAATTGATCAAATTGAATGCACAACCGTCCACCTTGATGCAAGAAGTTGTTGGAGCGGGCCTGGGCCCCAAGAGGGAGCCATGTGCGATGGGGAACAGACATCATCAACTGGGGATGGAGCCATATGTGAAGCCACATCAGCAACTGGAGATGGAGATGGAGCCGCATGAGTAGGTGAAGTCGCATTATCAACTGGAGATGGAACCGCATGAGTTGGTGAAGCTGCATTATCAACAGGAGATGGAGACGGAGCCGCATTATCAACCGCATGACTACAATAGTTTCTCACTTTTCCAAGGAAAAATGGTACCCTCTTGGAGTGCGTGTACTCTCTGTAAAAGCAATCATCTGAAATTGTTGAAAGTACTTGGCAGCATTGGGTGGATAATGAAACTCTACGCTTGAAAACGGAAGTGATCAAATCTAATGCACAACCGTTCACCTTGATGCAAGAAGTAGTTGGAGCCGGGCCCGGGCCCCAAGACGGAGTCGTGTGCGGTGGCGAAACCATATCATCAACTGGGGATGGAGCCATATGCGTTGGTGAAGCCACATTATCAATCGGAGATGATGGTGATGGTATTTTTGGGTGAGTACGCCACCACCATCGGGGCCACAATCCAATTGAAGAAGTACCAAACGATTTTGTTTTGGGTTTCGTTGCAGTGGCAGTAGCAATGCCTATGCAAATATCCAACAACAGAAACAAACATAATAATGCGACACTTCTCAATGACCGCGGCATGTTTCAGAAGAAAGAATGAGTAATTAATTAGCTGAGATGGAAGGATTGATTACATTAATAGGGACACATTGAATTGATCTTTAAAAAGATGGCGGAGGTTTGTGGGTGCATATGCATATAAGTGTGGAAAATTTGGTAAAAGGTGGAGATTGATTTCTACAGATTTTGAAGCCTGTGCAGTTAGTAAAAACATCGAAAAAGATGATGTGAATGAGATTTACTTTGAGCACCTGGACTCTTATTTTAAAATGGACAATGGGGATACACCAAGTCAAGCAACCATTGTGCAATTACGGCAAAAAAGTAACCTTTGCAATTTAAGTAGACAGCTGGCTTACCTAGATGAGTCAAATGTTGCAGCTCCCAGAGTTGCTTGGACAATAGCAGCAAATGTGGGCTTCGATTTGCCATTCTGATTGTAGACCTCTTTGGGGATGTTATTGTTATTGGTATCAGTAGGAGGGGGTTCAGATTTTTGCTGGCTGTTCTCTTTTGCGGGGCTGATGTCCTTAAATTTTTTCTCTAATGTATACAATTAGTTGAGATTAGTCATATGAATACTCGAGATCGATTTAGCTTTGGGTATATCAATTCTCAATCTAGAAACATTTGTTATACTAAAGTGGCAGGGAATTTCAATGTCCTTAGAAGTTCAAGGATCACGTAATTGATATATTCAAGGAATCTGGCCCTGGTTGAGACACAGATAGGGAAAAAATTGAAATGCATCCGCACTGAAAGTAGTGTTGAAATATTGTGGTTTAAGGAATACTGATCCAACTGTGGTGTGTGCTATTAGAGTCATTGATCTTTTGGTTCTGTAAGCTGGAATATTGGCTTTGTCCACCGTGACGCAACCCCTGATGTGCCGTGGTAAGGCTGCTGAGGTGTAGTATTCCTCCCTCTCCTTTAGGTAACATGATACACAAAATAGTTTACTAGTTATTATATACTTCTCTCCGAATAAGCATGCGATGTCTGCAAATATCTGTAGTTCAATTTTCCTCAGAATTGTTAGACAGCACAACGATACATAATGGTGGTGTGCGGTCCAACTTGAACGCATCTTGAGGCATAGTTGTTACCTTCTTTTGTTTAGATAGAAGCCTTGATATTTCTGTTTTTTATTTTATCATGATCGGCTCATTAATGATCTTTCGTTGTACCATGTTCTGTTTCGTTTTCTCCATCATGTCTGTTATGTTTAGTATCCTCCTGTTTACTGCATTTACAATCCTGACGAGAAGGTAGGTACCAGATCGAGTCGCAAAGATCAAGTTAGAATTGGATAGTAACTTTGACTGAATTACGAAATGTGATCATTTTCTTCTTTTGATAGTAGGATGGGTGAACGAATTGCAGTTCAGTTACGTTCCAGATAAATTATCGAATTTGTCATTTGGATTCAAAATCCTAATTATTGATGTACTTGCGTTAGATCCAACGTCTAATACAAGGATTTTTCATCTAATCTGAGATATCGAATGTTTCTAGATTGAGGATTCATATAGCCAAAGCTAAATGGATTTTGAGGATTTATATAACCAATCTCAACTAATTTGTATACTTTAGAGAAAACTTGCATTGTGTACTCAAAACCGTATATTGGAGCTTTAAGAAATGAGCAAAGGTTTCCTTGTGGATAAAAAATAACTTCCTTTATAGCCTTTGGCAGCAAAATTGATGATCAAAAGATGACAACATATGTATGTTTCGGGAATCTCCATCATAGGGCACTCTTGTACATGCTGAAGAAAGATATGGTTCAAGAAATACCATCTATGGGGAGGAACACTCAAGCTGCAACACATGTCAATTGGGAAAGCAAAGCAGAATGCCTATTCCAAATAAAACCTGGAGAGCATCAGTGATGCTTCATTGATCCACACTGAAATGTGTGGACCACATAAGACTGCTTCACTTGACGAAAGTAAATATTATATAATATTAATTGATGATATGACAAGAATGTGTTGAATTTATTTGCTTAGGTTCAAATCTAAATTACCTCAAGTATTCTGGAAATTCAAAGCATTGGTACAAAATCAAAGTAGCTGCAAGATGAAACTGCTTAGATAAAATAATGATACTGATTACACATCTAATCGATTTGAAATTTCTTGTCAAAATGCAGGAATTGAGCATCAACTCACTACCCCATATACTCTGCAACAGAATGGTGTTAGCGGAAGGAAGAATATGACAATAATGGAGATGTCAAGGCACTTGTTACATGAAAAGGACCTACCGAAGAATTTATGGGCACAAGTAGCTAACACTTTTGTTTTTTTGCTGAACAGGTTGCCTACAAAAGCAATGGAGGAGAAGAAACCTTTTGAGGCCTGGCACGGTTATAAGCCATCATACTTGACAAATTTAAAAATCTTCGGTTGCTTGTGTTTCTCTCATATTCCATAGGTTAAGAGGGACAAGTTACACAAGAAAATAGAACATGCGGTATTTATTGGAAACAGTACAATATCTAAAGCTCACAAAAAATTTCAACCTGAAACTGGAAATATTATTGCATGTAGAGATGTATTTTTAATGGGGAATGAGCAATGAGACTGGGAGGAAGTTAACCAGAAGTAGATTATAAGCAATCTACCGAACTATGATTAGAACATTGATGATCAACATGTGAGAGGAAGAAGTTTGTTTTATGACATATATTCAGAGATGCAATGTGGCCATTTTACAGCCTTCTGGATTTGAAGTAGTTGTTTCAGATCCCAAGTGGCATGCTGCAATGGAGGAGGAGCCTGCAATGATCGGGAAGAACAAGACCTGGGATCTTGTGGAAAAGCCTCAAGATAGGAAGATCATTATTGTGAAGTGGGTTTACCGCACAATATTGAATGATTATGGTTCTATTAACAAGCTCAAGGCAAGACTAGTTATAAAAGGTTATTCACAAAATTTTGGAGTTGTTGATTATTCAGAAATATTTTCTCCAGTTGATCGACTTGATACTATAAGATTATTCTTAGTTGTTGTTTCTAAAAAAAGGGATCAACCTTGAATTGATAGAGGAATTCAAGGAAAAAATGAAGAAAGCATTTGAGATGACAAACTTGGGAGAGATGTCTTAATTTCTTGGAATGTAGATTCATCAAACTCAAAATGTTGTGTTCATGTACTAAAGAAAGAATGCAAGGGAGATAATAAGAAGTTCAAAATGGAAGACTACAAACCCATGAAAACTCCAATTGAAAAGGTAACTTGATGGTGTCTTGATGTGTGATGTGTTGTGGATAATTTGAATGGTTACATTGATTCATTATGGTTAATGCTTCATAACTGTGTGGTTATGGATTGTGTATTAATATGAATATTGTTATTTGTATGAACATGCCTATTTGCATTGGTTCTGAACACTGTGATGAGATCTATTTGATGATTATGTCGGGGGGGGGGGGATTTTTCGGTGATTGATGACTATGCGAAAGGGAAATGGTTACAACGATTGATGACATATGCCGAAGGGAAGTGGTTACAACGATTGATGACATATGCCGAAGGGAAGTGGTTACAACGATTGATGACATATGCCGAAGGGAAGTGGTTTTGGCGGATACATAGACCTTGTGAGTCCCCCATGAATTCCAACCTGATATTCAGCGGATGTGTATCGTTAGGACAAACATGCATCACCATAGTTGACATTTCATTTCATTGCATTGCACATCATTACCATTTGTGAACTTTGTGAGTGCTTTTTATGGAACTTGTGATTGGAGAATATGAACTTTTGTATTGGTGATCTGTATGCGTTGTATTGTTATACGTGTTATGTGCTATAAAAATGTGAAGTGTTAGGTTGGGCTGATTTAGTGCAGGTTTTAGTTGTGGCGGTTCGGTTAGAGTGTTGAGAGTACTTGCATTTTGTACTGCTTTACTTTGAGTTAGTTGTTTACTTGATGAGTACCATGTTGTATAGCACTCACTCCCTTGCTTCTACGGTTATATAGGTTACGAGCCCAAATCATTGTGATTACTGCTTCTTCTCTTTTAAGTCTGAGGCTTACTATGGAGATTACCATTGCTAGCATGTTATTTTTCACCATAAGTTTTCAATTTCTTTCTCGGCCTCAAGAATTCTAAACATCATAACAAGACTATAGAATAAATAACAATTTATATATGTTACACAAACACGCCAAAAAAAAATAGCTAAGCGTAAAATTTTGTTTATTATTTTGTTAAATGACGGATTATCAAAATGTCCATGTTATCTAAGAGATTTTTAGTGAAAGATTGATGATAAATTTCAGATCTAATTTCTACTTCTTTAATATGGGGGGAAATAGAAAGAAACGGAAAACAAACTTACTTATTAAGGTATTGATCCCAAGAAGTCATTGACAAGAATTGGAGTAAAATAAGGATAAACAAGCTCGATTTATTTTAATTTTCTATATTACTTGTTTCTCATCTAAAGAGGGGCAAAGCTCTTTAAATAGATTGTTCTCATAATGTTTTTACTAATATAATATTTATTGTCTATATTATTTTATGGGTAAATCACATAAATATGATATATTAAGAAAATATTTACCATCTATGACAATATAATATTTCTAACTAAATATAACAATTTTTTGGAATTAAAATAATTATACAGCCCAGGCGGCCTAGCTATCTTCGGCTCTTTCCCTCATTCTTTGTCATTGTTTCTCTTTCCTCTCCTCTTTTTTTTTTTTTTTAATTCTCCTTCTTCTTTGAAATTTTCATTTAAAGAACTATCCCCAAATCAATTTTTGTCCATATTTCATGATTTTCACCCAAAAATACAATGAGAAGAGGAATAGAAAGACCAAAATTTTGTACAAAATCATGTGCTCAACCATGAATTTCAAATCTCTAAAATTATAGTAGCAAGAGTTCATCATTATAAAGTTTTAAATTTTGAATTCATTATTTGAATCCGAAGAATTTGTGATTA
>JAJOOO010005429.1:0-49930 GCA_029582685.1 Solanum piurae | reverse complement strand
TCAGTTTAGAGGCTTATTTCAGACATAGTTAGATTCAGCTTAGTTGTGAGTTAATAACTTCTTTGTATTAAACTCATCAGTTTTCATATATCTCAGTTGTAGTATATGGGTATTCCCCATCTTTTCATTTTATTTATAATTTAGCTTCCGCATCAGTTTATTATCTTTAGTATGCTCATGATCATGCCAACAGGGTTATCTTGGGATCACTTGTGGTCCTAGGTCCCGTGTCCGCGTTTCATGGGTAGTCTCGGGGCGTGACATGGCACTTTTCATGCATTCTTCTAACTTTGGACATTTTTACTACTGCTGCTTATAACATTATAACTCATACTATCTTTTAGGGTGAAAATATTACCCAAGATCTAAAGCACACTTTCTCATAAAGGTCTCAACTGAAGAGACATTTTTGAGAAGAGAGTTTGGGAGTACATCTCACTTTTTTATCTCGAACGCACGATTCATATGAATAAGAGTGCATTCTTTCGAATCTCAATACTTAAGCTCGCTCACGGGCTTCTCCCAAGCTTCTATGGAGTCTCATGACTTCTTTAAGACTTTTTCTAAGAATAACTCATCGACAAGGATGTTGGGCTTTGCTTTTTCAATCACCTTTAGTATGAGGGGTAGTCGAATGGATATGAGAAATGCATGAGTATGAAAACGGTCTTTATGACACAGTTCTAGTGCACGATTTAGAGTATGAAAGAATGGAAACTTATTTTAAATGTCTATAGTCCCTTATTTATAAAAGTAAGGCCCTCACAACCATAAATAAGATCCAACTTCACACGGCTTCAAAGAAACCCTAGGACACTTGAGTTTTGTGCTTTGATACCAATTTTTTCATGACTCGAGCCTACACCCTGGATGTGGCCATCACTTAAGAACCATTGATGGTCCCCAAGTGAACCCTCATCTTGGCTGACTACAAGTGAAAAACTAATTCAAGCTATAATAAGCTTAAAAGTAAATTAAATTCATTAAATTCAAATACTCAACTTCATAAAGTCTGGAAATTAATCAATAGCAATATTTATAGTTTGTAAAACCACTCAAAAGAAAGTAAATATATAAAGACTCCTCAACTATATCTATATATAAAGCTTCTACTATTAAAGAAGGATATTGGGACAAGACGTGATAACTAATGTCACGCTCCGAGCCTACACCCTAGGCGGGACTGGCACTCAAGAACCATTGCTGGCCCCAAGCGGACCCTTGGTTTGGCTTAACTCATAGCAGAAGACTTAAAGCATTAATACAGGTATTCAAAAGCACTTTAAAACAACTATCTCAAATAAACTTAGAATGTTTAAGGATAAACATTCAAATTAGCAAAAGTGGTAACTTAAGTCTTTTAGCAAAACATCTGCAATACAAGACTAAAGCACTAACATCTGACTGTCTATGAAGCCTCTAGATACAAAGAGGGATGTCGGGACAAGACCCCCGATCATCCTAACAACTGACTAACAAAGCAATAAAAGGGAATCCTCCGAAAGTAAGGAAGCTCACCAACTGACTCTGAGATGCTTAAATGGATCAACGAGGCGCTGAATGCTGATCCTGATTACCTGTATCTACATCATAAAATGATGCAGGCCAAATAGCATCAGTACATTGAATGTACGAGCATGCGAGGGGAAAACTAAGCATGACATAAGCTTGAAAGGAATCTGAAAAGAATACATACCTTAGCTTTACTCATCTAATGGATACTCAACTCATGGATACTCAACTCAAATGCAAAGTAAAACAACATAAAGGTGCAGTTTATACAAAGCATTTAAAAATAGTAGGTGACAACTCAATGTGTTAAAGAAATACAATAACAATACAGTTTACAGATAAAGTAATATAATACGGTGGGAGTTTCTCTAACCGACTACCACCACTATGAGCTATGTGACGATACAACGTCTCGCCCACACTGCCAGAACTGTCCTATAACTTGCCATGATATATAACACCTTAACTAAGTGGATCCACTAGTATATGCTAAAAAACATTAAGGTGTCATCTAAAAAGTATGACCCTTTCTACCCACGATGGCTACATGGTTTATGGAGACTTGAGTTATTATGAACTAGACCCTATATCAGTGCTCAATACTACTCTCAAAATATACTCAACTCATATGTTTTAAAACAAAACTCCTTCTATGATTTTGAGGTAATTACTCAAAACTAGCTAAAAGCTCTCTTGGAAATCGGTGTTTCCTTTCTTGTTTAAATGTGAAAACATTTTACTCTTGGGAATACTTAGTTCCCGTATAATATTCTGAAGAAAAGAACTTTACTCGACTCAAAACTGAAGCCTTAAAACAAAATCAAAACATTTATAAAAGACTTTTGGAAGACTCAATGAACTTCTCTTAACTTGACTCTTAACTTTCCTTGAATTGAATTATGAATTCAAGGCTCATGATATCATGTTTATGGATGATTTCATGATGTTTAGATGTACCTTAGAGTGTAGATATCAACTAGAAAACTTAAGTATGTTGCTAGGGAACTCAAACGGAAAGAAGTGGGAAAAGGTGAAAGACATGGCGTCCCTGGTGCTCTGAGTGGCGTGGGGCGCCAGAGGGAAAACTTCAGAAGGTGGGTTGGGCGCACTGGCTGGCGCAGCACCCAGAGACCAAACTTCAGATTTCCCTTTAGGGTGCTTTTAGTGGCACGGCGCCCCAGCCCCCTCCACAGGTTTTTGACTAAATTTCTTGCTCTATTTTCAACTCTAAACCCTCTAGATTCAATTGGTTCTTTTTCCAAACACTTAGATTCGACTACATAACCAAAATATGTAAGAATATACTCAAAACAACACCAAATCTCATGAATCAAACTCAAGAAACTTCTCAACAACAAGAACCCACAAGAACTTAAACGAATTTCATTAAGAACTCATAATCTTTTATTTTAAGAACACAATTACATTGAATTGAATCATGATTGGCGTGTGGGTGAACTAACCCAATTCTATGTGATCTCACATACCTCGTAGGGATCACCCCTTGACGAAATCCATAAGCAATTCTTCAAGAACTTGGCGATTCGTTGCTTCTTGTTCTCTTTTGTCCTTTTGTTTTCTCTTCTCTCAAAACCCTAACTTAATTTCAATTACCGTAAACTGAATCCCATTAGTTGAGACCCCAACTTAATTACCAAAAATGGGTAGTGAAAAGACCATCATACCCTTCTAAAATACGGTTTTGACTTCCCTCATCTAAATAGCCCAATTCAAATAGGCATATCTCCTTCATACGAACTTGAAACTGAGAAAACTTGGAGGAGTTGGAAAGATAATTCAAAAACATTTCCTAATGTATCTTGTAGCACAACTAAATCATCTTGAGATAGGAGTTATGGTCGTTTGAAGTTGATCCAAAACTCCTACTTAACTTAACTTTGTCAAATTTCCAGATTTTTCATTCTTTCCAAAAAAGACTCTTTCTAATTCTAGCTCTTTCTAGTTGTGAGGTGTTACAATATATCCCCCTTGGGAACATTCATCCTCGAATGAGATTAATCTTAGAAGGCTAAGGGCGTAACATCTAACATTCAGTTCAAACACCCAACAAGCAAAATCCAAATACAACATGCCAACTTTAAAAATAATACCAAGAAAAGGATTAGTACCTTAATTTGGAACTTCTCCGAATTCGAAGAGATTTGGGTATCTCTTCTTCATACCCTTCTCAGCTTCCCAAGTGGATTCCTCAAAAAACTGATTTCTCCATAGAAATTTGACCGATGCTACCTCTTTTGTTCTCAACTTGCGAACTTGGCGGTCTAGGATCTGCACAGGAATCTCCTCATATGATAAGTTATCCTTTATACAAATATCTTCAGTTGGTATGATAAGTGAAGGATCTCCCATGCACTTCTTCAACATAGAAAAATGAAATATCGGATGAACCGCTGCTAACTCTTGGGGTAGCTCTAACTCATAAGCTACATTACCAATCCTATTAGATATTCTGTAATGACCAATATACCGAGGACTAAGGTTCACCTTCTTTCCAAATCTCATAACACCCTTCATGGGTCAAACTTTCAAGTATACCCAAATCATCTACTTCAAATTTTAACTCCCTTCTCCTGACATCAGTGTAGGATTTATGATGACTCTGTGCTGTTTTCAACCTCTCTTGAATAATTTTCACTTTTTCCATAGCTTGATGAACTAATTCTTGTCTAATAAACCCATCCTCACCAACTTCGAACCATCCAATAGGAGATCTGCATCTTCTCCCATAGAGAGCTTTATAAGGAGCCATCTGGATGCTAGAGTGGTAACTATTGTTATAGGTGAACTCAATGAGAGGTAGGTGATTATTCCAATTCCCCTTGAAATCAATCACACAGGCCCTCAAAATATCTTCTAGAGTATGAATAGTGCGCTCTGCTTGACCATTTGTTGAGGATGAATAGCAGTACTTAAGTTCACTTTTGGACCCAAGTCTTTCTAAAAAGATTTCCAAAACTGTGCAGTAAATTATGCACCTCTATCTGATATAATCGAAACTGGCACCCCATGAAGTCTAACTAACTCTTGAAGATACAACTTGGCATAGTCGTCTGTTGAATGGGTAGTCTTTGCCGGCAAAAAATGGGTTGATTTTTTCATTCTATCAACAATCACCCAAATAGAATCATGTTGTCTGCAGGACTTTGGTAAACATGTGATGAAATCCATATTAATCATCTCCCAATTCCATTTCGAAAGTTCTATATTCTGAGCCATACCACCGGGCCTTTGGTGCTCTACTTTAACTTGTTGGTAATTCGGGTACTTAGCAACAAACTTTGCAATGCCCTTCTTCATACTACTCCATTAATAAACTTATCTCAAGTCACGATACATCTTTGTGAAACCCGGATGGATAGAATATCTGGACCTATGAGCTTCCTCCTTGATCCTCTCATGGAGTTCATCCACCCTTGATACACAAAATCTACCTTGATATCTTAATACACCATCTCCCCCTTGTTCAAAAGCCATTACTTTTGCTTATGAATTTTTGCCTTCAATTCAAGAAAAATAGGATCTTGGTCTTGCTTTTATTTCACTTCTATCACAAATGATGATTCAGCCCCATTCAACACCACTACTCCTCCTTCTGTGGAATCCATTAGCTGAACTCCCAATCGTGCAAGTCTATGCACATCTTTTGCTAACTCTTTCTTATCTTCCTCCAAATGGGCGGTACTACCCATAGATAATCTACTCAAGGCATAAAAATCAACATTAGCCTTACCTGGATAATAAATAATACTCATGTCATAATCCTTCAATAATTCTAACCGCCTCCTCTGTCTGAGATTAAGCTCTTTCTGGTTAAACACACATATTGAAGACTTTTGTGATCGGTGAAAACATCTACATGAACACCATAAAGATAATGACGTCATATTTTCGAAGCAAATACTACGGCCGCCAACTCTAGGTCATGGGTTGGGTAATTCTTCTCATGAACTTTCAATTATCTGGAGGCATAAGTTATAACTTCGCCATTCTGCATTAACACACAGCCCATGCCAACTCTAGACACATCACAATATTCCATAAAGCCTGAAGTAACTTCTGGTAAGGTCAATACTGGGGTAGTAGTCAACCTCTTTTTCAATTCCTGAAAGTTTTTCACACAAGCTTCAGACCATTGAAACTTAACCATTTTTTGGGTTAACTTGGTCAAAGGGGACGAAATATATGAGAACCCCTCTACGAACGTTCTATAATAGTCAGACAACCCCAAGAAACTCCTAATATCAGTTGGAGATGTGGATTCTGCACTGCCTCTATCTTTTGGGTATCAACTCTAATTTTGTCACTGGAAACAATGTGGCCTAAGAATGCAACAAACTCAAGCCAAAACTCACACTTAGAGAACTTGGCATACAACTCTCTATCCTTCAGAGTTTGGAGAACTATTATGAGATGGCTAGCATGATCTTGCTCATTCCTCGAATAGATTAGAATGTCATCAATGAGCACGATAACAAACATATCTAAATAAGGCTTGAATACTCTATTCATAAGGTCCATGAATGTTGCATGCGCATTGGCTAAACCAAAACGACAAGACCAGAAACTCATAGTGACCATAACGGGTCCTGAAAGCTGTCTTTGAAATATCACATTCCCTTACTTTTAACTGATGGTAGCCATATCTGAGGTCTATCTTAGATAAAGAAGTGGCACCCTGAAGTTGATCAAAAATATCATCAATTCTCGGAAGAGGATACTCATTCTTGATGGTAACCTTGTTCAACTGACAGTAATCTATACACATCCTAAAGGAACAATCCTACTTCCTCACTAACAAGATGGGAGCACCCCAAGGTGAGACACTTGGTCGAATAAAACCCTTATCAACGAGATATTTCAAATGTTCTTTTAGCTCTTTCAACTATGCTGGAGCTATTATATATGGAAGAATAGATATTGGACAAGTATCAGTAAGGATATCTATACCGAAGTCTATCTCTCTCTCAGGAGGGACTCCAGATAGATCATCCGGAAAGACTTCTGGAAACTCACTCACAACTGGAACTGACTCAATAGGTAGTGTCTCTACACTAGAATCATTAAATTGGACTAAGTGATAGACACAACCCTTGGAAACTAACTTCCTCACCTTAAGGTACGAAAAAAATGACCCTTAGGCACTGCTGAAATACTACTCCACTCTATAACTGGCTCATTAGGAAACTAGAACTTGACAAGTCGACTTCTATAATCAACGGAGGCATAACAGGCATCAAGCCAATCCATACCCAGAATAACATCAAAATCAACCATGTCTCAACTAAATCAACCATGGTGTTCTTGTGATTGATGGAAATGACACAATCATGATAGACTCGTTCAGCTAGAATGGACTCCCCAAGAAGTGTAGAAACACAAAAGGGTTCACAAAGTTTCTTAGGAAGGACATCAAAATTCATTGCAACATGAGGAGTCACAAAAGATAAACTTGCTCCTGGGTCTAGCAAAGCATAAACCTCAAGAGTATAGACTTTGATCATACCAGTGACAAAATCGAGAGAATTCTCTCGCTCTTGGCAACTAGTGATAGCATATAGGCGGTTTTCTCCTCCGCCAGTATCTGAAGTGGCTCCTCTAGATGTAGCTTTGTCTGGTGGAGCAACTGATGAAGATTGTGCTCTAATGCCCTGATTTCCATTGCCTTGCCGGTTAATAGGGCACTCTTTCATGAAGTGGCCCTCTTGACAACACTTGAAACAACCAGTGGAGCCATCACGACACTTACCTGGGTGGTTCCTACCACACTTAGCACATACAAAAGCCCAGTTACCTCCTTGTGCTACACTACCTTGAGACTGTGCAGGTCTAGCTCTGAAGTGCTGTGAATTCTTACTATTGTACTCACCTTTGTTTCTGGGTGCAGGTGCACTAGAATATGATGGAACAGGTCCTTTTTGCTTTTGTTGAAAGGAAGAACGATTCACATTACTTCTTTGTTGCTCAGACTCATTCCCTGTCTTAGCTTTCCTGTTTCTAAACTCTTCCCTATCTCTCAGTTTCTCTTCCTCAACCTTCTGCACATAAACCATCAACCTTTCTATATCCATGTCCCTTGTTAGCATAGCTACCTTTCCCTTTTCACTTGACTGACGGGACAACCCAGCAACAAATAGACTCATCATGCTCCTCATATCTGCAACCACTAGAGAATATCGGGAAAGTTGGCTGAACTTCAAACTATACTCATGGTCACTTAGTGAATCCTGCTTAAGGGTAAGGAATTCCCGTACCTTGGCTTCTCTCAGTTCCCGGGGAAAGAATTGCCCCAAAAAAGCACTCTCGAACACAGCCCAACTCAAAACTAGGGCATCCTCAGCCCTACTCTTCTTCCACTGGTCAAACCAAGTTATAGCAACACTCTTCAATTGATCTTAACTCTTTCAGCATCAGTAATGTGCAAAACCTCAAATACCTTTTGCAGTTCCTCAACGAAAATTTTCGGATCCTTAGTATTTCTTGAACCAATGAAGCTTGGAGGATTCATCCTCAAGAACTCGCGGATCCTCGAAGTATCCGCCTCTTCATGACGAGCCCTTCTTTGTTGCCCAACCTGGGTAGTCATAGCTTGTCTTAGCATTCGGATTGCTTCCCAAAATTTAGCATTCGTGACCTCTCCTTGGGGTTGCATTACTGGTGCATTAGGTACCCCTTGCTCCTCAACCATCCGTCTAGCAGGATGACCTCAGAAAACTCTTCGTAGAGGCATGATCAACTAAAAGATATGCGCAAGCACGAATTATAAGAACATTTTAGAGATAAACAACTAACGCACGAAATAAGTATGAAAGAAGTGAGATGATTTCCTAAGTGTTGCAACCTCATAATTATACATGTGGTGCACTTCACACTGATAACTAGGACTCTACAGACATGGCTTCATAAACTCCCTAGAACACTTGAACTCTGTGCTCTGATAGCAAGTTTGTCACGCCCCAAGCCTACACCCTGGGCGGGACTGGCACTCGAGAACCATTGTTGACCCCAAGAGAACCCTTGGTATGGATTAACTCATAGTGGAAGACTTAAAGCATTAATACAAAGATTCAAATGCACTTTAAAACAACTGTCTCAGATAAACTTAGAATGTTTAAGTATAAACATTCAAATTAACCAAAGTGGCAACTCAAGTCTTTTAACAAAACATCTTAAATACAGGATTATAGCACTAACATCCGACTACCTATGAAAACTCTATATACGAAAAGGGATATCGGGACAAGAACTGACTAACAAAACAATAAAAGGGAATCCTCTGAAAGCAAGGAGGCTTACCAATTGACTCTAAGATGCTCAAATGGATCAACAAGGCGCTGGATGTTGATCCTGATTACATGTATCGGCATCATAAAATGATTCAGGCCAAATGGCACCAGTACATTGAATGTATGAGCATGCGAGGGGAAAACTAAACATGACATAAGCTTGAAAGGAATCAGAAAAGACTACTTACCTTATCTTTACTCAACTCATGGAAACTCAACTCAAATGCAATTAAAACAACATAAAGGTGTGGTTTATACAAAGCATTTAAATAGTAGGTAACAACTCAATGTGTTAAAGATATACAATAACCACTCAGTTTACAGATAAAGTAATATAATACTGTGGGAGTTTCTCTAACCGACAACCATCACTATGAGCTATGTGATGATACAGTGTCTCGCCCACACTGCCAGAACTATCCTATAACTTTCCATGATATATAACACCTCAACTAAGTGAATCCACTAGTCTATGCTAAAAACAATTAAGGTGTCATCTAAAATGTATGATCCTTTCTACCCACAATGGCAACATGATTTATGGAGACTTGAGGTATTATGAACTTATCCTCATATCGGTGCTCAATACTACTCCCAAAATATACTCAGCTCCTATGCTTTTAAAACAAAACTCTCTTGGAAATTAGTGTTTCCTTTCTTGTTTAAATGTGAAAACATTTCAACTCTTGGGAATACTTAGTTCCCATATAATCTTTTGAAGAAAAGAACTTTACACTTACGATTTACTCAATTCAAAACTCAAGCCTTAAAACAAAATTAAAACACTTGTAAAAGACTTTTGGAAGACTCTATGAACTTCTCTTAACTTGACTCTTAACTTTCCTTGAATTAAATTATGGATTCAAGGCTCATGATATCATGTTTATGGATGATTTCATGATGTTTAGACGTACCTTAGAGTGTAGAAATGAACTAGAAAACTTAGGTATGTTGCTAAGGAACTCAAACAGAAAGAAGTGGGAAAAAGTGGAAGACCTGGAGTCCCTGGCACTTTGAGTGGCGTGGGGAACCAGAGGGAAAACTTCAGAAGCTGGGTTGGGGCGCACTGGCTGGTGCGGCACCCCAGAGCCCAAACTTCAAAATTCCCTTTGGAGTGGTGCGTCTCCCTAGCCCCCTCCCTAGATTTTTGATGAATTTTCTTGCTCGTTTTTCAACTCTAAACCCTCTAGATTCAATTGGTTCTTTTCCCAAACACTTAGATTCGACTACATAGCCAAAATATGTAAGAATCTACTCAAAAAAACATTAAATCTCATGAATCAAATAGAAACTTCACAGGAACTTCAACAACAAGAACCCAAAAGAACTGAAACAAATTTCATTAAGAACTCATAATCTTTTCTTTGAAGAACACAATTACGCTGAATTGAATCATGATTGGTGTATGGGTGAACTAACCCAACACTATGTGATCTCACATACCTCGTAGGGATCACCCCTTGACGAAATCCACAAGCAATTCTTCAAGAACTTGGTGATTCCTTGCTTCTTTTTTTCTTTTCTCCTCTTCTTGTCTCCTCTCAAAACCCTAACTTAATTTCAATTAGCATAAAATGAATCCCATAAGTTGAGACCCCAACTTAATTACCATAAATGAATCTAATTAATTGGGTAGTGAAAAGACCATCATACCCTTCTAAAATCCAATTTTCACTTCCCTTATCTACCCAGTCCAACTTCAAATGTCATATCTCCCTCATACAAACTTGAAACTGAGAAAATTTGGAAGCGTTGAAAATATAATTCAAAGATATTTCCTGTGGTATCTTATAGCACACCTAACTCATCCTAAGCTAGGAGTTATGATCATTTGAAGTTGACCGAAAACTCCTACTTAACTTAACTTAACTTTGTCAAATTTCCAGATTTTTCATTTTTTCCAAAAATTAGTCTTTCTAATTCTAGCTCTTTCTTGTTGTGGGGTGTTACAACTCAAAACTACTAAGCTGAAAGTAAATGCGAAGTCCTCCAAAATATAAGGACGCTCACCCAAAAGCTATTTGGAGTGTAGAGTGATCTCAACGAAGTGTCTGTTGATAATTCTGAACAGTTGTATCTGCATCATAAAAAGATGTAGGCCAAATGACATCAGTGCATTAAATGTATGAGTATGGAAGGAGAACTGAAACCATAGATGACTTAACTAAAAGACTAAAAGCACTCAACTGAATCAATACATGAACATGAAGTAAAAATCATTTAACTTTCAAAAAATATAGGCAATAGAAACAATATATAAAAAATATTATACTTTACTTGTGGGGAGTTTCTCTAACCAATAATCACTACTATGATTCTAGCAATGCTACAACGTTTTGCCCACATTGCAAGGGTCATCATATACCTTGTCGGGGTATATGATGATATTGTGACTATGGATCCATCTAATAGACCTTTTACAAGACAGTGAGGAGTCGCATGAAGAATCAATGTTATCCTATCCTGCGGTGGCTATGTAGTTTCATGGGACTTTCGATTTATAAAATACTCTAACCCAATTCAGTGCTAGATACTACTCCCACAATAATCAATATAACTTTATGCTCAATGTATTAAAACATACTCTTTCTTTGGTTTGAGATAATTTCTCAAACTATCCTCTTAAAAGAAGTAATTGTTCTTGAAATATCTTTGAACTCATAAACTCATTTTAAAAATAGAAGTTTGTCTTTTCCCAATGGAAAAATGATAAATTTGAGAATAGCCAGTTCTCTTAAACTTTACTCAAAATTGTCTCTTTAAACTTTCCACAAAGAACTCAGTTTTAAACAAAAATTTTGGATTTAAAAGATTTTCAAGATTTATAACTCAAAATAGAGTTCATGTTAAGTTATAGACATGAACGAATCAACTCAAGGACCTTAGTAAAAATATATACAACTCAATACTCAAAACTCAAGGAGTTAGTTTAGAACTATAATTAATTGGAAAAGATTTCTCAACTTTTACTCAAAAGGGCCTCTTGAACTTTTCTCTTCTTTACTTTAATTTTGAAATGTAAATTAAGAGACGTGATTAGGATATACAGGATCTCTCAAGGACTAATGAAAAATTTAAGAGTTAATATCAAGAAGAGAGTGAACACACGATTTGAAAGAGCACATACGGGACGAAGAATGGGGAAGGGTTCTGATGACCCTAGCGAATTGCTGGTGTAGGGTGCCAGGCCTCCAAGTACTAGAAGCCATTTGGGGTGCACTGTAGGCGCAGGGCGCCACCCCAGCTGGAACCTTGGGGGTACATTTCCCTACCTCGAACCCATAAATTAGACGAATTTTCTTGCTTAATTTTGGGTCCTAACTCCTCTAGAATCGATTGGTCTCTTTCAAACTCCCATTGATTCACAAACCCAACACAAATTCATTGAAATTCTACCCTAATTCTATCAAGAAATACCCACTCATTCGCAATACCCTCACCTCAAGTACTCTAAACCTCCATTGTTAAAGAATGGGGTAAAACTCAAGAACTACTCAAGAATCTTTACATAAAAGATTTCATGGATAAATTGATGAAAGAACTACATGATTGGCATGAGGACGAATAATTCCATCACTATGGGAAAACCTCACATACCTGGAAAGATCAATTGTTCTTGGCGAAATTGCTCAACCCTTGAATGAACGCTTGGAAACCCTTTTTTCCTCTTTTTAAAACTTTACTCTAAAAAATCCCATGTGTTTTGAATGTGAATGGGTATTTTAGAATCTGATTAAACCCTTAATTGGGTCAGGAAAAACCTTTTAAGCCAAGTTCTAAAAAGAAAAAGACCAAAATACCCTTTCCTGAAACAAATGGAATGTTTTGAATGGAGAGGCTTCACTCAAACAACCATAACTTTTTACTCGGAGCTCAAAATTTAGCAAACTTGGTTGCATTGGGGAGAAGACTCGAAGACCTTTGATTCGATAGTTCATGGGACACCGAACTATTTATGTACTAAAAGTTATGGTCGATTGAAGTAGACCCAAGAAAAGAAATCTCATAGTAAAACTCAATCGAAAAGAAAGCTTTCAACTTTAACTTTATGCTAGG
Source organism: Solanum piurae (assembly GCA_029582685.1). Classification (NCBI taxonomy): domain Eukaryota; kingdom Viridiplantae; phylum Streptophyta; class Magnoliopsida; order Solanales; family Solanaceae; genus Solanum; species Solanum piurae. Next base: position 37,058 of record JAJOOO010005429.1, on the reverse strand, counting down.
GAATTCTTGCCATGCCCCGAGCCTACACCTCAAACGTGGTTGGCACTCGAGAACCATTGTTGGCCCCAAGTGAACCCTTGGCCTGGGTTACTTAATCAGCGGAAGACTTTACTCAAGATAAATGCTTTTAAAACAAGTAAATTGAACTGCTCAAAAATATAACTTAGAATGTATTATAATAACATTTATTGCCAAAGTGGCAACTCAAGTCTCAACTTAACTGTAAAGGAAAAGTAAAGACTCATGAACTAACATCACTAACTTTGTCTATGAATCCTCTAAACAACTAAGATGGACGTAGGGACAAGAACCACGACATCCTAATGAATAAAAATACTGAAAGCAATAAGAGGATCCTCCAAAAATCTAGGAGGCTAACCAAATGACTCTGAGTGCTCAACTAGATCAACGAGGTGCTGTATGTTGATCCTGATTACCTGCATCTACATCATAATAATATGCAGGCCAACTGGCATCAGTATATTGAATGTACGAGTATGCGAGTTGGAATGCTAAACATATCTTAAGCTTGAAAAGAATCTGAAAGAAACACTTACCTTGGCTTTTCTCAACTCATGTACTACTTAACTCAATATAAATCAATAAAGCATATGCAATATATAGAAAACTTGTAAAAAAATAGTGGAAAACAACTCAGTTCGTTAAAGAAAATGCACTAACAAACTCAACTTTACTCATATAACAAAGTAATATAGTGTCTGTGGGAGTTTCTCTAACTGACAACTACCACTATGAGCCTAAGTGGTGATACAATGTATTGCCCATGCTGCCAGAAATGACCTATACTTTTCCATCATATAGAACGCCTTAACTAAGTGGATTCACTAGTCTATGCTAAAAAGCACTTAAGGATTTATCTAAAAAGTATGATCCTTTACTACCCATGATGGCTACATGGTTTATGGAGACGTGAGTTATCTGAACTCAAAATCATCCCCGTATCGGTGCTCAATACTACTCCCAAAATATACTTAGCTCATATGTTTGTAAAAACAAAACTATTTCTTTGGTTTGACATAATTACTCAAAAACTTAGCTTAAAAGCTCTCTTGGAAATCTCAGTTTCCTTTCTATCTCAAATGTGAAAACATTTTAACTCTTGGGAATACTTAGTTCCCATATAATCTTTGAAGAATGAATTTTACTCTTACTCTTTACTGAAAACTAGATCAAAGATCTTTTGAAAATCTTAGTTTCCTCTCTTGTTTAAATGTGAAAAACATTTACACTTTGGGAATACATTTTCCCGATATACTCTTCTGAAGAAATGACTTCAATCTTTACTTTTTACTCAACTTAAAATCTTAAGTCTTAAAACAAAGTTAAAAAATTTGTAAAAGACTTTTGGAAGACTCTATGAACTTCTTTTGACTTGACTCTTAACTTCGCTTGACTTGACACTTAAATTTCCTTGAATTGAATTATGGATTCAAGGATTATGATTTGTGATAGGAAGGATCTCATGATGTTTAGGAACGATTTTAGATAGCTAAATTTGAGAAATGATCAAGAAATCACTGCCTCGAAACTAGTTCGCGACGCAGAGATGTATTTAAATATTTGGTTGCAAAATAAATTTTGAGGTAGAACGGTCTGTGACCGCTTCGTGACGCGAGGGAGGATTTTCCAAATCTGAGGAACAGGTTCGCAATGCAGACCTGGTACCCAGATTTTCCTGACTTGTTCCTTCTTCATTATTCAGCCCCAATTCGCCTAAACTCAGTTCTTTTTCTCAAATTCACTTTAGATTCAGATACCCAGCATTTGTACCCAAGAACCTAACTCAAAACAACTCTAAAATTGACATAAAAATCTTAGAAACTTCTCAATATCATCCCAATTCACGAACGACATCAAATTCAAGAATACATATCAAGAACATCAAACTTTCAACCTCTTTAGAATGAATTTCGCTGAACTAAACATGTTTGACGCGTGGGTGAACGAACCCAATGCTATGAAAGTCTCACATACCTCTTTAGGGATCAACCCTTGTCGAAATCCACAAGCTAAACCTTCGAGAACAACGAACTTTGCTCCTTCTCCTCTTTTCTCCTCTTGCGTTCTTTCTCCAAAAACCCTAGCGTAAATTTCCAATTGTCTAAATTGAACCAATTCAATTTAGACTCCAATTAATTACCCAAAAAAAGAAATTAGGTCATGGATATGAAAAATACCATAATGCCCTTCGAAAACCTGGATTAGACTTTCCTTAAATGAACAGCCCAACTTCAAACGGGCATATCTCACTCATACAAACTCGAAATTGAGTAAACTCGGCGGCGTTGGAAAGATTATTCCAACATATTTTCTACGATATCTTGGAGCACACCTAAATCATCTTGAGCTAGGTGTTATGATCGTTTGAAGTTGACCAAAAACTCAAACTTAACTTAACCAATTTTCCAGATTATTATTATTTCCAAAAATCACTCTTTCTCATTCTATCTCTTTCTAGTTACGGGGTGTTACAATATCGCCCCCTTGGGAACTTTCGTCCTCGAATGAGATTACTCTTAATAGGCTAAGGCTTAACATTTAACACCTAGCTCAAACACCCAACAAGCAAAGTGTAAGAACAACATGTCATCTTAAAATAAAAGCCAAGAAAAGGATTAGTACCTTAATTTGGAACTTCTCCGGATTCGAAGAGATGTGGTTATCTCTTCTACATATCCTCCTTCAACTTCCCAAGTAGCTTCCTCAACAAATTGGTTCCTCCAAAGGACTTTAACTGATGCTACCTCTTTTGTTCTCAACTTGCGAACTTGACGATCTAGAATCTGAACCGGAATATCCTCATAAGATAAGCTATCCTTGATACCAATATCCTCAGTTGGTATGATAAGTGAAGGATCTCCCATGCACTTTTCCAATATGGAGATGTGGAACACTGGATGGACTGTTGCTAATTCTTGTCGTAGCTATAACTCATAAGCTACATTTCCAATCCTCTTGGATATTTTGTAAGGCTAATATACCGAGGACTAAGCTTCCCTTTCTTACCAAATCTCATAACACCCTTCATGAGTGAAACCTTCAAGTAGACTCAATAATCTTCTTCAAACTCTAACTCCCTTCTCTTAACATCATTATAGGATTTCTGACGACTCAGCGTTGTTTTCAACTTCTCTTGAATCACTTTCACTTTCTCATTAGCTTGATGAACTAAGTTTGGACCTATTAACCCAGCTTCACGAACTTCAAACAATCCAATAGGAGATCTGCATTTTCTCCCAAAAAGAGCTTCATAAGGAGCAATCTGGATGCTAGAATGGTAACTATTGTTGTAAGCAAACTCAATGAGAGGTAGGTGATCATCCCAATTACCCTTGAAATCAATCACACAATTTACCTTGATACCTCAGAACACCATCTCCCCCTTGTTCAAAAGCCATCACTTTTTTATTATGAACATTTGACTTCAATTCAAGAAAAATAGAATCTTGGTCTTGCTTCTCTTTTACTTCTGACACTAATGATGATTCAGCCCCATTCATCACCACTACTCCTCCTTCTGTCGAATCCATTAGTCGAACTCCTAGTCATGTAAGTCTATGCACCTCTTTTGCTAACTCTTTCTTATGTTCCTCAAAATGGGAGGTACTACCCATAGATAATCTACTCAAGGCATTAACAACAACATTAGCCTTACATGGGTGATAAAGAATACTCATGTCACAATCCTTGAGTAATTCTAACCACCTTCTTTGTTTGAGATTGAGCTCTTTCTGAGTAAACATAGTGAAGACTCTTGTGATCAGTGAATACATCTACATGAACACCATACAAATAATGATGCCATATCTTCAAAACAAATACTACATCAACCAACTTTAAGTCATGGGTTGGGTAGTTCCTCTCATGAACTTTCAATTTTCTGGAGGCATAAGCTATAACTTTTCCATTCTACATTAACACACAACCCAAACTAACTCTACACGCATCACAATCTACAACAAAGCCTTGCGTGCCTTCTGGTAAGATCAATACTAGGGCAGTAGTCAACTTCTCGTTTTTCAATCCCTGAAAGTTTTTCTCATAAGCTTCAGACCATTGAAACTTCACTGTTTTCTGAGTAAACTTGGTCTAAGGAGAAAAAATAGACCAGAACCCTTCTATGAACCTTCTATAATATCCAGCCAAACCCAAGAAACTCCTAATATCAGTTGGAGATGTGGGTCTAGGCCAATTCTGCACTACCTCTATTTTATGAGTATCAACTTTAATTCCCTCTCCAAACACAATGTGGCCTAAAAGAGCCACAGACTCACAGCAAAACTCACATTTAGAGAACTTGGCATACAACTCTTTATCTCTTAGAGTCTGGAGGACTATTCTGAGATGACTAGCATGATCTTCCTCATTCCCCGAATAGGTTAGTATGTCATCAATGAAGACGATAACAAATATATCTAAATAACGTTTGAATACTCTATTCATAAGGTCCATGAATGTTGTAGGTGCATTGATCAAACCAAAGGAAATGACCAAAAATTCATAATGACCATAACGGGTCCTAAATGTTGTCTTGGGAATAACACATTCCCTTACTTTCAACTGATGGTAGCCTGATCTGAGGTCTATTTCCGAAAAACAAAAGGCACCCTGAAGTTGATTGAATAGATCACCAATTCTCGAAAGCGGATACTAGTTCTTGATGGTAACCTTGTTCAACTAATGGTAATCTATACACATCCTAAGGGAACCATCTTTGTTTCTCATAAATAGGACCGGAGCGCCCCAAGGTGAGATACTTGGTCGAATGAAGCCTTTTTCTAAAATATCTTTCAACTATGATGTTCCATTCTATATGGCAGAATAGAGATAGGACGAGTATCTAGAATAGTATCTATACCGATGTCTATTTCTCTCTCAGGAGGGACTCTGGGAAGATCATCTGGAAAGACTTCTGAAAACTCTTTTATTACTGAAACTGACTGAATAGGAGGTAACTCAACACTAGAGTCATTAAATAGGACTAAGTGATAGACACACCCCTTGGAAATTAACTTTCTCGCCTTAAGGTACGAAATAAAATGACCCTTAGGGGCTGCTGAACTGCTCTTTAACTCTATAACTGGTTTACTGGAAACTGGAACTTGACTACTTGAGTTCTATAATATATTGATGCATAACAGGCATGAAGCCAGTCCATACCTAGAATGACATCAAAACCTACCATGTCTAACTCAACTAAATCAGCCATGGTACTCTTGTGATTGACGGAAACGGAACAATCGCGATAGACTCTTTATGCTAGAATAGACTCACCAACAGGTGTAGAAACACTGAAGGGCTCAAGAAGTTGCTCAGGAAGAACATTAAAATTGAAGACTTGGATCATACTAGTGACAAGATCTGGTGAATCCTTTTGCTCTCATCGACTAGTGATAGAATAAAGACAATTTCCTTCTCCGCTTGCCCCTGAAGTAGCTCATCTAGATGCAACTCTGTCTAGTGGAGCAACTAAAGAAGACTGGGCTCTATTGACCCCATTACCATTACTCTACATGTTCTTAGGACACTCTCTCATAAAATGACCGTTCTGGCCACACTTGAAGCAACCAATGGAGCCATCACGACACACCCCTGAGTGGCTTCTACCATACTTAGCACATGCATGAGTCTTAGTACCCCCTTGTACCTTACAACCATGCGAATGCGCAGGTCTAGCTCTGAAGTTATGATATTTCTGACTATTGTACTCACATTTGTTCCTTGGTGCAGGTGTACTAGCAGATGATGAAGAAGGTCCTTTTTGCTTATGTTGGAAAGAAGACTGGTTCACATTACTTTTTTGCTGCCCAGACTCATTCCCAGATGTCTTAGCCCTCTTATTCTTAAACTCTTCTCTATCCCTCAGCTTTTCCTTCTCAACTTGTTGCTCATGGATCATTAGCCTTCTCCTTTTAACATCACTTTATTAATAAAAGACTTCTGAAAAGATATCTCCTATACTTTTTGGGACTCATTACTATCTTATTCTCAAACACTTAACTTTATTTCTCATCTCGTCATCTCTCCCTTAGGTCTAAAGCTGACACTTGAACCTGTGAAGCTTGGAGGATTCATCCTTAAGAACTCATGAATTTTAGAAGTATCAGCCACTTCCAAACAACTCTCTCTCTATTTCCCACCTTGGTTGGTCACAACTTAGCTCAACATCCGAATGGCCTCACGAAAATCAGTATTGGTGACCTCTCCTTGGGGTTGCACTTATGGTGCATGAGGTACCCCTTGTTCCTGTGGTTTAATATTCCTTCTAGTCGGATGACCTCTGACAGCTCTTCGTGGAGGCATGATCTGAAAGACACGCGCAAGCACGAATTGGATGAAACTTTATAGAGATTAAATCTATCACATGAAATAAATGTGAAATAAGTGAGGTACTTTCCTAAGTGTTGCAGCCTCATAATTATAGATGTGGCGCGCTTCACACCGATAACTAGGACTCTACAGACACGGCTTCATAGACTCCCTAGGACTCTTGAACTCTGTGCTTTAATACCAAGTTTTTCACGCCCCGAGCCTACATTCCGGACGTGGCTGGCACTCGAAAACCGGCCCAAAGCGAACCCTTGGCCTGACTTACTTACTCAGTGGAAGACTTTACTCAAGATAAATACTTTTAAAACAAGTAAACTGAACTGCTCAAAAATATAACTTAGAATGTATTATAATAATATTCACTGCCAAAGTGGCAACTCAAGTCTCAACTTAACTGAAAAGGAAAAGTAAAGACTCATGAACTAACATCACAAACTCAGTCTATGAAACCTCCAAACAACTGACATGGCCATCGGGGCAAGACCCACGACATCCTAATGAACAAAAATATTGAAAGCAATAAAAGGATCCTCCGAAAAGCTAACCAACTGACTCTGCCTGCTCAACAAGATCAATGAGGCGCTGGATGCTGATCTTGATTACCTACGTATGCATCATAATGAGATGCAGGCCAACTGGCAACGTAACTTAAGCTTGAAAAGAATCTGAAAGAAACACTTACCTTGGCTTTACTCAACTCATGTACAACTTAACTTAATATAAAGCAATAACGCATATGCAATATATAGAAAACTTGTAAATATGTGGAAAACAACTCAGTTCGTTAAACAAAATGCAATAACAAACTCAACTTTACTCATATCATAAAGTAATATAGTTTCTGTGGGAGTTTCTCTAACCGGCAACCACCACTATGAGCGTAAGTGGTGATACAACGTCTTGCCCACGCTTCCAGAACTGTCCTATACTTTGTCGTCATATAGAACGCCTTAACTAAGTAGATCCACTAGTCTATGCTAAAAAGTACTTAAGGATTCATCTAAAAAGTATGATCCTTTACTACCCATGATGGCTACATGGTTTATGGAGACGTGAGTTATCTGAACTCAAACTCATCCCCATATCGGTGCTGAATTCTACTCCCAAAATATACTTAGCTCATATGTTTGTAAAAACAAAACTCTTTCTTTGGTTTGAGATAATTACTCTAAAACTTAGCTTAAAATCTCTCTTGGAAATCTCAATTACCTTTCTTGCTCAAATATGAAAACATTTTAATTCTTGGGAATACTAAGTTCCCGTATAATCTTTAAAGAATGAACTTTACTCTTTCTCTTTACTGAAAACTAGCTCAAAGGCTCTTTTGGAAATCTAAATTTCCTTTCTTGTTTAAATGTGAAAAACATTTACTCTTTGGGAGGACATAGTCCCGATATATTCTTTTGAAGAAATGACTTCAATCTTTACTCTTTACTCAACTTAAAAGATTAAGTCTTAAAACAAAGTTAAAACATTTGTAAAAACTTTTTAAAGACTCTATGAACTTCTTTTGACTTGACTCTTAACTTCTCTTGACTTGACTCTTAACTTCTCTTGACATGATTCAAGGATTGTGATTGTGATTTGTGATAGGAAGGATCTAATGATGTTTAGGAATGATTTTAGATAGCTAAACATGATAAATGATCAATAAATCACTGCCTGAAAACTAGTTCGTGATGCAGACATGTATTTAAATTTCTGGTCGCGAAATAAATTTTGAGGCATAACGGTTTGTGACTGCTCCGCAATGCGAAGGAGGATTTTCCAAATCTGAGGAACAGGTTCGCGACGTGGACCTAGTACCCAAATTTTCCCGACCTGTTCCTTCTTCGTTTTTAGCCCCAATTCACCTAAACTCAGTTCCTTTTCTTAAATTCCCTTTAGATTCAGATACCAAACATTTGTACGCAAGAACCTAACTCAAAACAACTCTAAACTCGATGTAAAGATCTTAGAAACCTCTCAATATCATCCCAATTTACGAACAACATCAAATTCAAGAATATATATCAAGAAAATCAAACTTTCAACCTCTTTAGAACGAATTTCGTTGAACTAAACATGTTTGGAGCGTGGGTGAACGAACCCAATGCTATGAAAGTCTCACATACCTCTTTAGGGATTAACCCTTGTCAAAATCCACAAGCTAAACCGTCGAGAATGACGAACTTTGCTCCTTCTCCTCTTTTCTCCTCTTGCGTTCTTTCTCCAAAAACCCTAGCGTAAATTTCCAATTGTTTAAACTGAACCAATTCAGTTTAGACTCCAAATAATTACCCAAAAATGAAATTAACTCCTGGGGTATGGAAAAGACCATAATGCCCTTCTAAAACCCAGATAAGACTTTCCTTAATTGAACATCCCAACTTCAACCGAGCATATCTCACTCATACGAACTTGGAATTGAGTAAACTCGGCAGCATTGGAAAGATTATTCCAAGATTTTTCCTACGATATCTGGAAGAATACCTAACACATACTGAGCTAGGAGTTATGGTCGTTTGAAGTTGACCAAAAACTCAAACTTAACTTAACTTAACAAATTTTCAAGATTTTTATTATTTCCAAAAATCACTCTTTCTCATTCTAGCTCTTTCTAGTTACGGGGTGTTACAATTCTAGTTGCCTTAACACCAAAGAAAATTAGAATCACTCAATAAAATCTTATCCACAAATGAAGGATTGTTTATGTCATGCCCCGAGGCTACCCCCGGACACGAACACGGGACCTAGGATTACGAGTGACCCCAAGCTAACCCTACTGGCATAACATGAGCATACTAAAAGTAAATTGAAGCAATAAATATTGTGCGGAAGCTAATTATGAGATAAATTTGAAATGAAGGGGAATACCCATATACTAAATCTGAATAAAGAAATCTGAGAGTTTAATAACAAATGAAATATCAAACTCGATTGCTGAGATAAATTTAAACTATGTCTGAAAATAGCCTCTAGCTGACTAGAATTGTTGGGATATGCCCTAGCTAAATCTAGCAGAACTAAAACTAAAGACTAAAAGCATAAAAGACAATAACGTCAATGGTCCTCGAAGAGTAAGGACTCACCACTGATGTTGCTGAACTAAAGATCGGGAATCGATCTATGCGTGATCTGACTGCTGAGGACCTGAACATACATCACGAGAAGATGTAGCGCACAGTATGAGTCAGTACTTGAAAGGTACTAAGCATGCAGGATAGAATAAAGCTGAATAATTATCATAACTGAACCAAAGCATATACTGAGCAATGATATGATATAAGCATAATACTAAACTGAGAATACTGAACATGAAATAACTTAATGCAATGACCAAATTTATAACATGCTGAGACTCAATACTGAACTGTACTGATAAAATGGTCAATGCATTAGAGTCTGACTGATATGGGAGCTACTAATAACCGACAGAAAACCACATGAGCTAAATGTGGAGTCCAGTGTGTACGCCCCATCGAGGGGACCCAATATACCCTGCCAGAGGTATAGAGGCATGACTAGCGTGTTCACTAAAATAATGCCCACAGAGGGGACTAACAACTACGGGGTCACGTAGTTCTGGGACTATAAGGGTGATTGACCCTAGTCCAATTCGGTATTAAGCTACTCCCAATTGATTATGTAATTAACACATTATAACTGAATGTCTGTAATACTTGATAGCTCAAAACTGACATGTAAATCTGGGGATGCAACAATTATAACTGATAATATGACATTCATAAAATGAAGCATGTATATATATATATATATATATATATATATTTGAATTAACTAACCTAGAATATGCAATTCATGAACTAAAAGAACTACATAGCTAGGGTTCTGAATTTCATGCAAAAAAACGAAGTAATAACATGATAATATGATTTGGAACATATAAATAACTAATTCATGATAATATGCTGGAGGTATAGAAACCCTAGGTCTAGTTATAATAAGGGAATTAAGAATCTGACTGAATTCTAGGGACCTAATGGGCAAAAGGAACCCACTAGTGAAATCCCACATACCTGGTGACGAATTCCATCGAGAAATCTTTCAATTTTGAGGATGGAACTTATGGAACCTTGTTGCATTCTTGAACTAGGTTTCTTGACCTCTTTCTCCTCTTAGCGTTCTAATTTTTCTAAATTTTGATGAATAATTTGACTTGGGTTAGTTCTAGTTATATTTCTAGGCTAAAACTGACCAAAACCACGTAGTTTAGGGTTTAAACGATGTAGTTTAGGGGTCCAACGCATAATAGAAAGACCAAAAGACTCATGACTTAACTGTTGTCGGGGTCACTGATGGACCATCGATCGACTGACGGTCCATGCTGGTCAATCGTCAGTCGCGACTGGAGATGGATTCTGGCGGTCCGACCTATGGCCATGGACCACAAACCTTGGTCTGACCTACGGTCCATAGGTCCCAGCATGGGTCATGACTTAACCAATTTTCCTGAGGGTTCTGGGGAAGGGTCGCAATCGCGGACAACCAGCATGGGCCGTGGGTCACCCTGCGGTCCGTGGGTGCCAACCGTGGGTTGCACCTGCAACTTCTGGAAATCTGTACTAAGGTCTGTTTTTGGATACGAGGTGTTACATTATCTCCCCCTTAGGAACATTCGTCCTCGAATAAAGACTAAACTAGTTGAATGGAGGGGAAGAGTTGCAAACCCTACCACTAAGCACTGGTAGCTGATTTCAAACTGAACTAAGTTCCAAGAACATGCAAATACATTGAAAATCCAAGTACAGACTGAAGGAACACGATACTAAGACTAAATCAGTGCATGAATAACTGAAAAACTGAAGAGGAACTACTACCTCAAGTTGGAGTGGAATCGGAAGGAAAAAGTTGAGGATACTAGGCCTTCATGGTTGCTTCTGCTTCCCAAGTAGCTTCTTCTACGGACTGACTCCTCCACCAAACATTAACTGAAGCGACTTCTTTGTTTCTCAACCTTCTAACCTGAAGATCAAGAATCTCAATTGTTACATCCTCATAAGTGAGACTATCTCTCACAGCCACACTCTTTAATAGCACTATGGATGTTGGATCACCGACACAGTTCTTCAATAGAGAAACGTGAAAGACTGGATGCACTGCTGCTAATTCTGCTGGCAGCTCTAACTCATAATTAACTTTACCAATCCTTTTCAGAATCTTGTAAGGGCCTATATATCTAGGACTGAGCTTTCTTTTCTTGCCAAATCTCATCACCCCTTTCATAAGTGACACTTTCAAGAAAACCCAATCATCAATTTGGAACTCTAGTTCCCTTCTCCTTACATCTGCATAAGAATTTTGGCGACTCTGGGCTGTCTTAAGTCTATATCTAATGAGTTGCACTTTTTCCATAGCATCATGAACTTAATTTGGTCCTATCAAGGCTGCTTTACCTAATTCAACTCAACCAACTGGAAATCTACATCTACGCCCATACAATGCCTCATAAGGGGTCATCTGAATGCTGGAATGCTAACTATTATTGTAGACAAACTCTATAACATGAAGGTGATCATCCCAACTACCCTTGAAACCGATCACACAATCTCTCAACATGTCCTCTAAGGTCTGAATGGTACAATCTGCCTGACCATCTATCTGCGAATGAAATGTTGTGCTAAGATTAACCTGAGTACCAAGACCTTTCTGAAATGAGAGGCAAATTGAGGACCTCTATCTAAGATGATAGGCAAAGGAACCCCATGCAACCTGACTATCTTATTAATGTAAATCTTGGTGTAGTCCTCCGCCAAATTTATAGTCTTAACCGCCAAAAAGCGCGCAGCCTTAGTAACTCTATCAACTATCACCCAAATAGAGGTATGTTGTCTGCGAGTATAAGGTAAACCTGTGATAAAGTCTATGTTGATCACTTCCCACTTCTAAGTAGGAATGTCGATCTCTTGAGTCATACCTCCTGGTTTCTGATGTTCTACCTTCACCTGCTGGCAATTGGTGCACTCAGCCACAAAACCTGTTATATCCCTCTTCATACCATTCCACCAAAAGACTTCCCGCAGATCACGGTTCATCTTAGTGGTGCCTGGATGAATAGAATACCTAGAATTATTGTCTTCGGCAAGAATCTATTTCTCAACCCGCCCAACTTAGGAACATATAATCGACCCTGGTAGCGAAGCACACCATCTCCCCCTTAGGAGAAAACCTCAACTCTATGTTGATGGGCTGCACCCTTGAGTGCAAGAAATATCGGATCACTGTATTATTTTTCCTTAACCTCCGCTACCAATGAAGATTCTGATCCATTCTGAACCGTTACACCACCATCTAATATGCTCATGAGGAAAACTCCTAAACGAGCAAGCCTGTGAACATCCTTCACTAGTTCATTTCTTTCTTCCTCAACATGTGCTACGCTGCCTATAGATAGTCTGCTCAGGGCATCTATTACTACATTTGCCTTACCAGGATGGTAATGCACACACATATCATAATCCTTGAGGAACTCAATAAATCTTCTCTGGTGAAGATTCAACTCTTTCTGGGTGAACACATACTGAAGGCTCTTATGGTCTATGAAGACATCTACATGAACACCATACAAGTAGTGTATCCAAATCATAAGTGCAAACGTCACTGCTGCAAGCTCGAGGTCATGAGTTGGATAGTTCTTCTCATGCACCTTAAGTTGTCTAGAAGCATAAGCTATAGCCTTACCTCGTTGTATCAACACACAACCTAGGCGGACTCTAGATACATCACAATAGATCACATACCCATCTGAATCCTCTGGTAGAGTCAAAACGGGAGCTGTAGTCAACCTAGTTTTTACTTCTACAAAGCTTTTCTTACAATCATCTGACCACTGAAACTTAACATTTTTTTGAGTCAACGTAGTCAATGGAGAGGCTATGGATGAAAATCCTTCCATAAACCTTCTGTAATAACCTGCTAGACCCAAGAAACTTCTAATATCTGTAGGAGAGGTAGGTCTAGGCCATTGTTTCACTTCTTTTATTTTCTCAGAATCTACTCGAATCCCTTCACTAGACACAATATGCCCAAGGAAAGCAACTGACTGCAACCAAAACTCAAAGTTGCTAAGCTTAGCAAATAACATGCGATCTTTGAGAGTTTGCAGGACAACCCTCAAATGACTCTCACGTTCTTCCTCATTCCTAGATTAAATGAGGATATCATCAATAAAAATGATAATAAACAAGTCCAAGTATTTCTTGAACACTCTGTTCATCAAATCCATGAAAGTTGCAGGAGCATTTGTTACTCCAAACAACATAACTACAAATTCATAATGACCATACCGAGTTATGAAGGTTATCTACGGAATGTCACTATCTGTGACTTTGAGCTGATGATAACCGGATCTGAGCTCTATCTTTGAGAAATGACTAGCACCCTGAAGTTGGTCAAACAAGTTATCAATCCTGGGGATAGGATACTTATTCTTGATTGTGACCTTGTTCAACTGTCTATAGTCGATGCGCATTCTGAGAGAAACATCTTTCTTCTTCAAGAACAATACTCGTGCACCCTATGGCGAAATACTAGGTCTGATGAAGCCCTTATCTAGAAGATCTTTCAACTGCTCTTTCAATTCCTTAAGCTCAGTTGGAGCCATTCTGTAAGGAGGAATAGAAATTGGGTGGGTATATGAAAGGAGATCAATTCCAAAGTCGATTTCCCTTTTGGGAGGAACTTCGCAAAGATCTTCTCGAAACACTTCTCGGAACTCATTAACTACTTGAACTGACTCAAGAGTTGGGGTTTTGGAGCTTGAATCCTTAACCCTAACTAGATGATAGAGACAACCCTTAGAGATTATTTTTCTGGCTTTAAGGTAAAAAATGAATCTACCTATAGGCGCTAAGCTACTACCCTTCAATTCTAAGATTGGTTCATCTGGAAACTGAAAACGAACAATCCTAGTTCTACAATCGACTGTTGTATAACAAGAATGTAACCAATCCATACCTAGAATGACATCGATGTCTACCATTTCTAAGTCTACAAGATCTGCTGAGGTGACTTTGTTGGAGACTTTGACAGGGCAATTTATGGATACCCGTCTAGCTATAACTGGTTCACCGACTGGAGTAGAGTCTGAGAAGGGTTTTGAAAGAGTTTCTGGACTAACACCGAAGTTCAATGCTATATAAAGAGTTCAAAAATACAGAGTAGCCCTTGTTGTCTTTCCACTAAGTGAACCATATGTGAGTCACATCCTTAAGCTGGTAAGATGCCAATTCCACCCTATCACCACCAGTCACTTGCATCACTCCAGTGATTTTCTAAACCTCATCAATGAAATTTTGTGGGTCCTCACCAACTTGCAACCCTAAAAACACAAGCAGATTCATCCTAAATAAATCTCGAACTCTAGCTGTCACTGAACCACCATTTCTGTTAGTAGGAACTGAACCTGCTGATTATTCTTATTGGTCATAATCTGAGCCAAAAGTTGAATCGCATTCCAAAAATCAGCGTTTGAAACCTCATGGTCTGGGACTAGAGGAATTGTGTTAGTATTGCATGCATTAGCACTCCATGCGTAATCTCTACAAGGAGGCATGATCTTAAGTGCATAACGATGGATTAGAAAGGAGATCATACCAACGCACGATAAGAATATCAAGAAAGTGATGTTTTCCTAAAACACTTCATACCCTCCCTCTCATTAGATGTGGTGCCCTTTACACCCATGAAAATGACTCTACTTAGTGCGGTTTTTTAGACATCCTAGGACTCTTAAACCTAGTGCATTGATACCAAGTTTGTCACCCCCCGAGGCTACCCCCTGGACACGGACACGGAACCTAGGATCACGAGTGACCCCAGGCTAACTCTGCTGGCATAACATGAGCATACTAAAAGTAAATTAAAGCAATAAATATTGTGCGGAAGCTAATAATGAGATAAATATGAAATGATGGGGAATACCCATATACTAAATTTGAACAAAAAAATCTGAGAGTTTAATAACAAATGAAATATCAGACTCGATTGCTAAGATGAATCTAAACTATGTCTGAAAATAGCCTCTAATTGACTAGAAGTGTTGGGACATTCCCCAGCTAAATCTAGCAAAACTGAAACTAAAGACTAAAAGCATAAAAGACAATAATGTCACTAATCCTCGAAGAATGAGGACTTGCCACTAATGCTGCTGAACTAAATATCGGAACCTATCTATGAGTGAACTGACTGTTGAGGATCTGAACTTACATCACGAGAAGTTGTAGCGCAGAATATGTGTCAGTACTTTAAAGGTACTAAGCATGCAGGATAGAATAAAGTTGAATAATAATCATAACTGAACCAAAGCATATATTGAGCAATTATATGATATAAGCATGATACTAAACAAAGAATACTGAACATGAGATAACTGAATGCAATGACCAAATTTATAACATGTTGAGACTCAATACTGAACTGTACTGATAAAATGGTCAATGCATTAGAGTCTAACTGAACTTTGGGAGCTACTAATAACCGACATAAAACCACATGAGCTAAATGTGGAGTCCGATGTATACGCCCCATCGAGAGGACCCAATATACCCTACCAGAGGTATAGAGGCATGACTGGTGTGATCACTAAAATGATGCCCACAGAGGGGACTTACAACCTACAGGGACACGTAGTTCTGGGACTATAAGGGTGATTGACCCTAGTCCAACTCGATATTAAGCTACTCTTAATTGATTATGTAATTAATACATTATAACTGAGTGTCTGTAATACTGGATATCTCAAAACTGACATGCAAATCTGGGAATGCAACAATTCTAGCTGATAATGTGACATTCGTAAACTGAAGCATGTATATATATATATATATATCTGAATTAACTGACCTAGCATATATAATTCATGAACTAAACGAACTACATAGCTAGGTTTTGAAATTCATGCAAGAAACGAAGTAATAACATGATAATCTGATTTGGAACATATACATAACTATTTCATGATAATCTTCTGAAGTTCTAGAAACCCTAGATCTAGTTATAATAAGGGAATCAAGAATCTGATTGAATTCTAGGGACCTAATGGGTGAAAGGAACCCACTAGTGAAATCCCACATACATGGTGACGAATTCCACGGAGAAATCTTTTGATTTCAGGGCTGGAACCTTGTTGCGTTCTTGAACTAGGGTTCTTGACCTCTTTCTTCTCATAGCGTTCTCATTTTTCAAAGTTTTGATAAATGATTTGACTTAGGTAAGTTCTAGTTATGTTTCTAGGATAAAACTGATCAAAACCACATAGTTTAGAGTTTAAATGACGTAGTTTAGGGGTCCAACGCATAAGGAAAAGACCAAAAGACCCCTGCCTTAATTAATGTCAGGTTCAACGACGGATGGGACTGACGGACCGTCGATCGACTGACTATCCATGCTGGTCAATTGTCAGTCACGACTAGAGCTGGATTCTGGGGGTCCGACCTATGACCATGGACCACTAATGATGGTTTGACCTACGGTCCGTTGGTCCCAGCGTGAGTCAGGACTTAGCTAATTTTACTGAGGATTCTGGGGAAGGGTCGCAGTCGCGAACCATGGACCACCATCACGAGCAGTGGGTCACCCTACGGTCCATGGGTGGCAACCGTGGGTTGCATTTGCAACTTCTGGAAATCTGTACTAAGGTTTTTTTTTAGATACGGGGTGTTACAGTTTGAGTCTTAACTTAGAACTTTTTGGGGTGTTATATCTTAGTTTTCATATTTCTTGGATAAAATACAAAACTTATCTCCTTTCAATGAAGAGAGAAAAACTGTATTAGAGAGCTCATGATAAAAGATTATTTAAATTAAATTAATTATCACACAATTTGTAAATGACTATAAATCATATATACTATAATTTCTCCCAGCCTATACTTACGGTTTCAATTATAACTTTCATGTCTTCAGAAAATGATTAATACTATTCAGTTTTTCTATAACTAGTATCACGATGCCAAAATCGAACGTGATGGCACATGTCTTATCCCAACATGACAGGTCAGCCTAATCAACCCACGACAAGGGAAAATGGATAAGTAAGAACAAAATTAAGAACTAACATAACACACATTCTGAACCTCCTCATAGTACAACTGCATTAGATATCAGATGATGATTGGACTGGTGACCGAAATTATACAAAATCAACATCTGGTTATGATTTCTTACTAAATGGTGGTGCAATTTCATTGTAAAGTAAGAAGCAAACTTGCACAAATTCTTTTAATCATGGAATTTGAATTCGTGACTTGTGCATCTGCAGTACAAGAAGTTGTTTGGTGAAAGAGATTATTTGAGCATTTGAGCATTGCAAAGAATTCTAAGGGTCCCATGATTCTATATTGTGATAGTCAAGCGGGTATCACATACACGAAGGATCTTAAGTATCACAACAAGACCAAACATATTGACATCAAGTATAACTTTGTGAGAGACGTAGTGGCAAATTGAGAAATAACTTTTCAATATATTCCTCATGTGAAATGATAGTTGATCCTTTTACGAAGGTTATCTCTAGAGACTTGTTTGAAAAACACGTTATAGCTCTAGATTTGCGTAGGATTTGATGATATTTCAGTATTGTAAAATAACTTGATTATTATAATATTCTCTTCTATATAATATTATTGAATTTATGTTCAAATGTAGTATGCATGTGATATTTTAAGAAATAAAGTGTGTCGAACAAAATGCGAGATTGAATCTCTCACACGAGTAATCGCCTCTTACAAAGAGATGAGTTTCACCATCATATTATTACTTGTTTTATGAGCCAGACAAATGTTTCTCTAAGAAAATGAGTTTAAGGATCACTGAAGAGAGAAACAAGGGCTAAGCATCAGGAGGTGTTTGGATCAAGGTTTGTACGATGTTGGATAATCAAAAGAATGAGACCAATCGTAGCACGTATTTCATACCACGTGTGTCGAGCGATCAATGGTTCAATAAAAAAATGGTTCCCTTCTTCTTCATTGTGTGACACCTAGAAAAGTTAAAATAACTTTTCAATGAAATACCCTTTGATCTTTTATTGTTTCTTGAAGTTTCAATCGATGTTACCACTTTAGCATGTTACTAATAGTCATTCAACAGTACAGTGCATGTCTAGAAAATGGATTGAATTAATTGAGTAATAAACTTGTATACACAAGCCGGCTATTGCACTAACCATATTGGTAGTGAGTGTAAATGTGTGTATAAATTTAAACATGAACTCGAGTTAACCTCTTTAAAAGTATGAGGATCAAATAAATAACTACTGAAGTAGTGAATGAAGTCTGCGATTTTGTGAGTAATAGTATTCTCATATAAGTAGTGAATTCCTTCCAAGTGTGATTGGATTTCTATGTGCAAAGTGGAGGATGTAAGTTTTGGTTCGTGAGTCGCCCATGTGGACCGACCTGACCCGATCCAAGAAGTTGTCTGAGAACTAATTATCTCTTATTTTAAAAAGAAAGGGGGAACAGTTTGATAATTGAAAAACTTCCCAACCCTTCATGATAAAAGAATTTCTTCCTTTACATAAAAGGACAACGTAAAAACAATATGAAAAGAGAACACAAACTAAAACTCAAAAAAAAAACTCAAAAAAGTTGTTGTCTGAAGATAAACATTCAGTTTATGAATCAAACATTGTTTCCTAGTGATTTAAAGAAGGACTTTTGAGCAATCGTGTTAAAATAGCAAAATCAACTCGTTCGATTTTTCTCTTTCTATATATATCAACAATAAGGCTAAACGTAAATTGAGACACTATAAGTGTGAACGCACTTGTTGAAACTTCATTTGATTATAAAAATAAAAGTTTAACTATGGTATATATATATATATTAAAAAACACCAACACACACACACACAAATTTTGTACTTACAAGTTCAAGAGAACACAAAATTTTACATACTTAAACTATTAACTCCTCGATGGACTTTAAAGTCACATAAAAATATATATAGTCAAAAGTTGAGAAATAGAAATAATCATTTGTCAAAACAAACAAAACAACCAACGATTTCTTTAAAAATTATTAAGAGTATATGATATAATTATAGCTGTCTGACCTAGAGAATTTTTCAAGAGACTCATGGAGCAGATTTCTTTCTTTTGGAAGATGCGCACATCTTTGTTGTTCTCGTCCTCTTTTCTTCTATGACCTCAGGATCATTACTCGCTCTCATTCGTTGGGATCTATAAGGCCTTCTAGGGATGACTGCATTGCTCCCTCTTGGTATCACAGGTCCTCTTTCTAGTGCTCGTGTGGATTTATCTTTAAGTTGAATTGTCCTATAATAAATTAAAGTACCAAAATAATTAAAAATTTAAACTGTGATAATAAATTAAACTTAATTATTTTTAAACATGCAAGACACAATTACCTTGACGATGATGCAAGTTGATGCGATTCTACAGGTTGCAAAGTCTTGGTTAAATGACTTGTGATTTATTGATCAACTTCTTGACTAAACTCGACAAATCCATGGATTAATGTCTATAAAAGTAAATATAAAATATTTTTAGCATTTTCAAACTATAGTTAAGACTCCTTAATATAAACACTCAAAAGTCAAATATAGATCCATTTCATTCACTTAATTATCACACAACTATTATGTAAATAGTATGCACACATATTTTTCAAATAAGAACGATATCATCCTATACCCAGGCAAAGTGCAGGATGGCCCTGGCAACATGGGGGAAACGTTGTACATTGCTAGGCTCATGATAATTCTTGTCGGTTAGAGAAACTCCTCACAAGTAAAATATATTATTTTCATGTTGCTTTCATTGTTTATTATATTATAACGCTTAAATGGTTTTCGTGTCATATTCATGCATTGATCCGGTTATGTTGCTTCTAGTCATTTAAGCCAGTAGATTGTTTACTCTAACCTTATCACGTACTAGTACATTCAATGTACTGATATCATTCGACATGCATCATTTTATGATGCAGATACAGGTGCTCATGATCATCAACAGACAATGCATTCAGGTAACTACTCATTCGCAGACAGTAGTTGGTGAGGCATCCTTACTTATGGGAGATCCCAGTTTCATTTCAGTTTTAGTAGTAGTTGAGGTATTGTAGGTCATGTTCCGACACCTATCTTGAATTTTTAGAGCCTTCATAGACACACTAAATTAGATGTTTTCCAGTTTTTTCTCAGGATGTTTTATTTAACTTATGATTCATGTTAAGTGTTTTGTAATACTATACTTTTAAGACTTTCTTAAATATCTAAGTGTTCACTTATTTTAAGCTTCCGTGTATTATTTAGTGTCATGTAAGTCATGTACCCAGGCCAAGGGTTTTCTTAGGGATCAGAGATCGTTCTCTAGTGACAATTACGTATAGGGTGTAGGTTAGGGTCATGACAATGTTACTAATAGCCATTTGAAAATACAATGCATGTCTAGGAAATTGGTTGAATTGGAATAGATAGATTCAAGTACAAAGAAAAGACGATTAATTGAATAATAAACTTGTATACACAAGCCGGCTATTGCACTAACCATATTGGTATTAAGTGTAAATGTGTGTATAAAGTTAAACATGAACTCAAGTTTACCTCTTTTAGAGTATGAGGGGTCGGATAAATAACTGCTAGAGTAATGAATGAAGTCTGGAATACTATGAGTAATAGTATTCTCAAATAAGTAGTGAATTCCTTCCAAATGTGATTAGATTCTTATTTGGGGTTTGGAAAACCTTAAGGTTAAACTCTTGATGCTCACATATTGCATGAACTATTTGTTTTATGAATTATGTGTCTAGTCGATATTGTATTGACTTGAGTCTTGTCCACCATGTGCAAAGTGGGAAATGTAATTTTGGGTTTTGGGTCGTGGGTCGCCCATATGGACCGACCTGACCCGATCCAAGAAGTTTTTTGAGAAGAGACAGGAACTAATTATCTCTTATTTGAAAAAACAAAGGGGGAACCGTTTGGTAAATATAAACTTTCCCAACCCTTCCTAATAAAACGATTTCTTCCTTTACACTAAAAGACAACGTAAAAAACAATTAAAAAAGAGAACACAAACCATAAGAGAATAAGAAAACTCAAAATAGTTTTTTGTCTGAAGATAAACATTTAGTTTGTGAATCATACTTTGTTTCCTTGTGATTCAAAGAAGGACTTTGGAGCAATCGTGCTAAAATAGCAAAATCAATGACTTTCGCTGCAAATACAAGTTAAATAACTCGTCAATTTTTCTCTCTCGATATATATATATATCAACAATAAGGCTAAGCATAAATTGAGACACTATAAGTGTGAACATACTTGTTGAAACTTCATTTTATAATAAAAATAAAAGTTCAACTATGGTATATATATACTAAAAAAGACCAACACACACACACTCAGATATTGAACTTACGAGTTTAAGAGAACACAGAAGTTTAAGAGAAATAGATATAATGCCGCATAAAAAATATATAGTCAAAGTTCAGAAATAGATATAATCATATGCCAAAACAAACAAAACAACCAACAATTTCTTTAATAATCAAATTAAGAGTATACGATATAATTATAGCTCTCTGATCTGGAGAACTTTTCAAGATGCTCATGGAGCAGATTTGTTTCTTTTGGAAGATGCGCACATCTTTGTTGTTCTCTTCCTCTTTTCCTCAATGACCTCAGGGTCATTACTAGCTCTCATTCTATGGGATCTATAAGGCCTTCTAGGGATGACTACATTGCTCCCTCTTGATATCAAAGGTCCTCTTGCTAGTGCTCGTGTAGATTTATCTTTAAGTCGAATTGTCCTATAATAATTAAAGTATCAAAATAATTAAAAATTTAAACTGTGATAATAAATTAAACTTAATTATTTTTAAACATGCAAGACACAATTACCTTGGCGATGATGCAAGCTGATGCGATTTTATAGGTTGCGAAGTCTTGGTTAAATGACTTGTGACTTCTTGATCAACTTCTTTACTTAACTCGACAAATCCATGGATCAATGTCTATGAAAGTAAATTTAAAATATTTTTAGAATTTTGCAAACTATAGTTAAAACTCCTTAATCTAAACACTCAAAAGTCAAATGTAGATCCATTTCATTACCTAATTGTCATACAATTATTATGTAAATACTATGCACACATATTTTTCATATAAGACTACGTTAATATTAAGATATCAAGTGATAATATATAAGTAAATTCTTCAACATTCTAACCTCATTGTCAGCAACACTTGTTAATCCATGAGTTTTTGATGAATCATCTCCATTTGAATCGTCAGATATGATTATAAAATCTAACAATCATTAAAATAAAAGTTAAAAAAGGATAAGTTATCATAAAATTTGAAACAATCAGGATATTTCTAATTTAGAAATACATAAAATTCTTTAATTAAATGATTTTTGAATATAAAATGGTAATCTTGTTGTTTATGCTCTTTACAACTATTTTTTATGAAAAATAAATGAATATCCATTGAAAAATCGAACTAATTCGCAATTGCACAAATTAATTGATTGTTTTTTTGTTTGGCCTATATTATTCATAATATAAGATTGTTTGTTAAGAACTTGTATAAAACGTTAAAAATTAACTAGTTTCGAGAAGGAAAAATAACATAAGAAGCATTGACCATAGTAGATTGTGAAATACTAAAAATTAGAATATATTTTAACCAGTTTTAGATCAAATTCATCGTCATTGTTCATGCATCTAATTTTTTAGTACAAAAGAGGGGAGGGGGGGTCTAGACATTGATCAAACCACAATTTTTTTTTAAAAAAAACAATACAATGACGGTTGTGCATAGTCTACTATAGCCTATGCCGACATACAAGATGAACAAAAATTTTCATTAATAAAACTGCATATATGAAAATGAAAGAAAAATATATAAGGAGCTCATTTTATTTTTTGTTGTTTTATTTTAGTTTTTGATGAATATATGATTGTCATTGAGGATTTCTTACGTTAAAAATATTATTGTGGAATGTCACACATAAATATTGTTGTGTTGCGTTTTATATGAAGTGTATTGATTTCATTTAATCCCTTTAACATTTTGGGTTTGAAAATCAATAATCATTTTAATTTATTACAAATATTAAATGTGTATAAGTTGTTACTCGTAATAAAATGCTTGATCATACATATTCAATGATAAAAAAAATGAATTGAAAATAATCAAGTTATTTTTAAAAATCTTACATTGATGATTATTTTAAAAATAAAAAAGCATATCTTTGAATGTAACATAGCTATAGGTGATATGCAATTTATATGTTTGTAAAACTTATCTCAAAATATTAATATAGTTAAACAAAATTTTCTTATTACTATACAATAACTTTTGAATTTAAGATCCAAGAGTTCCTTATCATTCAAAAGGTGAAGAGGGTATCATTTTTAAAATTCAAAGAATTGAATTACATGATTTGATTAAAGTTTACTCATCTCTATATAACAACCTTTGGTTGACAATTTAAGATCTAAAGGTTCATTCTCATTTAAAAGGGGAAGAAGACTAGTATCATCACCCATCAAGAAATCTTAAACCCTTAGAACTGCATTCTCACATAGTTGACCAAATTTTGCTAGACATATGTTTTTTTTTTTAAAAATAGTTAAATAATTTTCAAGATTTTATAATAAATAAACTAGAAAACAATACCACATGATGAAATCATAACATTAGTTCCTTAACTTATAAGAATTTTATAATATAAAAAATGTAGCCTACAATAATTTTAAAAGCCAGTGTTGATGAATTTACCTTGAACATTGTTGCTTGTACCCATGGATAAACTCATTTGCCAAATGAATTTTGCCGGCCTGATAAAAAATCACGAAAAACAAATTAATTTTGATGATTTTAAGAGGAAAGATCTATATAAACAGATGTGTGTGTACATATATAAATTATTGTATTTCTACAGTTCATAAAAAGAGAGGAGGATATGTAAATGAAAACACTCATACCTTTCAGAAGAAAGTTTGAAATGGAAAAAAATGAAATGAGTTACATCTTTCACAAATTTTATAATGAATATTTGTGTCTAATTGGGATTACCATAATTTCCATCATATTTCACTTATAGTTTTAATTAATTATTAATAAAATACTATAAAATACATAGTTATTAAATTAAATATATGACGATCTAATCTAAACATTAATTCTAACAAACCAAAAGGATTGCATGATAAATATGGTAAATTGATTATAATCTTTCTAGTTATTGTGTTATGGTATGAACACACAATAGAACATTTGGATATCTATGGCATCAAAAATATATCAAATTCTTATAATTAAAGTTTATCAGAAAATATAAAAGTTGACCAAATTTCTTTAAATATAGTATATATCCAAAATTTATATTTGATTTGTGATGTCATAATTCATGGAAAAAAATTTAAACACTATAATTTCACCATAAGTGCTTACAACTCCACCTCACCCCCAAAGCACCACAAACAAAGATTTGAAAAAGTTTGGGCTCTTAGTTTTGAATCACTTGATATACGGTTAACATCACGATCCGAGCCTACACCATGGGTGTGGACGGCACTCAAGAACCATTGATCGTCCCCAATCTAACCTTCATTCTGGCTGACTACAAGCGGAAAACTAATTCGAGCTAATAGGCTTAAAATTGAATTCAATTCATTAAAACTCAAATACTAAACTTCATAAAGTCTGGAAAGTACTGAATAACAATATTTATAGTTTTAAAAATGAATCAAAAGAAAGTAAATACAGAATGACTCCTCAACTATAACTATCAATGAAGCTTCTACTATTAAAGAAGGATATCGGGACAAGACCCACAACATCTCAAAACTACTAAACTGGAAGTAAATGCGAGGTCCTCTAGAATACAAGGAGGCTTACCCAAAAGCTAACTGGAGTATAGAGTGATCTCAATGAAGCATCTGTTGATAATCCTAAACACTTGTATCTGCATCATAAAAGGATGCAGGTCGAATGACATCAGTAAATTGAATGTACGAGTATGCAAGGAGAATGGAAAGCGTAGATGACTGAACTGAAATGCTGATAGCACTCAACTCAATCAATACATGAACATGAAGTAAAATATATTTAACTTTAAAACAATATAGAATATAGAAACAGTATTAAAAAATAATATACAGTACTTGTGGGGAGTTTCTATAACCGACAACCGTTACTATCGGCTTAGTAATGATACAATATTTCACTCACGTTGCAAGGGTCATCCTATACCTTGTTGAGGTACAGGATGATTTTGTGACTATGAATCCATCTAATAGGCCTTCTTAGAGGTAGAAAGGAGTCGCATGAAGAATTAATGCTATCCGATCTTACGGTGGCTTCGTAGTCTTATGGGACTTCCAAATTATAAAAGACTCTAACCCAATTCGGTGCTCGATACTACTCCTGAAATAATCAATATAACTTTATCCTCAATGTATTAAAACATACTATTTCTGTGGTTTGAGATAATTACTTAAATTATCCTCTTAAAATAAGTAACTGTTCTTGAAATATCTTTAAACTCATAAACTCTTTTTAGAAATCGAAGTTTATCTTTTGTCAATTGAAAAATGATACATTTGGGAATACATAGTTTCCATAAACTTTACTCAAAATTGTCTCTTTAAACTTTCCTCAAAGAACTCAGTTTAAAACACAAATTTTGTCTTTGAAGGATTTTCAAGATTTATAACTCAAAATAGAGTTCATGTTGAGTAATAGATATGAATGAATCAAATCAAGGACCTCAATAACAATATAGACAACTCAATACTCAAAACTCAAGGACTTAATTCAAAACTATAGTTAATTGCAAAAGAGTTCTCAACTTTGACTCAAAAGGACCTCTTGAACTTTCCACTTAACTTTACTTTAATTTTAAATGTAAATTAAGAGATGTGATTACGATATGGAGGATCTCTCAAGAATTAATGAAGACTTTAAGAGTTAATATCAAGAAAAGAGCGAAAACACAATTTTAAAGAACACATACTGGACGAATAACTGAGGAGAAAAGGGCCTGACAACCCTTGCGCATTGCTGGAGCAAAGCACCAGGCCTCCAAGTATTGGAAGACCTTTGATGGGTCCATTCACCCTCACGTTCACCTCTATATTTCTAGTTTTAATGCTAATTTGATCCTTACGAGGTATGTAAGCTTTCATAGTGATGGGTCCGTTCACCGTCACGCCAATCATAAGTTTCTTGTGTTAATTTAATCCATGACAATCCATGTATTGAAGTTCTTGATGAGTTTCTTGAAGTTTTGTTCTTAAATTGTTAATGATGGGTTTTCTATGAGTTCTTGAGATGAATGTTATGAGTTTAAGGGTTGTTTTGATTAGATTTTTGTGTACTGGTGTTGGGTATTCGAATCTAACAGAGTTTGGATGAAACCATCTGATTCTAGGTGAATTATGGCCAAAAATCGAGAAGAAAAATTTGTCGGGATGTTCTGGATATAGGTTGGGGAGTTGCACCCCCGATGTGCCGGCAGGGCTGGCGTGGGGTGCCACCAGTGCGCTAGAAACCAGCCCTAGTAAGGGCAGGCCTAGTGCGGCATGCACCCCTGTGCCACAAAGCGTCAGACCACTTTCTTCATCGTTTTTCGTTCCGTACTTGTTCCTTTAAGTCAAGCTTTCATTCCTTTCTTAATCATAGCGATATAAGGTAATTTAATCATCACGAGATCCTTCATATCATGAATCGTAACTCTTGAATTTATAATTGAAATTCAAGAAAAGATTAAGAATCATGTTTGAGAGAGCCTTTCGAGTCTTTTTGAGAAGTATTTTACCAACTTTTATAACTTGTTTTAGGAATTGAGTATGAGGATGAGGAGAGTTGAGTTTCATTTTTCAAATTGAATATATGGGAACTAAGTAACCCCAAGAATAAATGTCTTTAAATTTAAAATGGGAGGAAACTTCGATATTCAAATGAGTTCATGAGGAGTTTTTTAGAACTATCTCTTTTAAGAGAACCTTTTGTGTAATAATCTCAAAGTTTGAGGATGAGGAAATGTTTTTCAACGTATGATCATGATTTATATTATTGGGAGTATTATTGAGCACCGATATGGAGACAAGTTGAGACAACTCAAAGTCCTCATAAACCATGTATGACAGCATGGTAAAGGGTATTACTTTTTAGATGATTCCTTATTTCATTTTAGCATAGCCTAGTGGATCCACTTAGTTGAAGATGCCTTAGAATCCATCAAGGTATAGTACACTTCTGGCAGTGTGGGCTAGACGTTGTATCATCACATAGCTCATAGTGATGGTTGTCGGTTAGAGAATCTCCCAAATAAAATTAAAAGAGTTTATTATTGTATTTTTAAATACATCTGAGTTGTTATCTACTAATTTAATAGCTTTACTTATAATGCATCTTTGAGTACCTTTGAATATCCTTGAGTATCTTTGAGTTGAGTTGAGTTAAGTTGAGATGAGGTGAGTATGTTCTTTCATTTAATCAAATTCAAGCTTATGTCTGTGTTTTAGAGTTCCCCTTGAATGCTCGTACATTCCATGTAATGATGTCATTTGGCCTGCATCTTTTATGATGCAGACATAGGAGTTCAGGTTCATCAACAAGTGCATTGTTGATACCACGTGCAGTTCAAGAGTTGCTTTGGTGAGCATCCTTTCTTTCGGAGGATTCCCATTTACTTTTCAGTTTCGTTAGGATGTCATGGATCTTGTCCCAACTTCCATCGTTATCAGTAGAGGCTTCATAAATAGTAGTGTTTTGAGGATTATTTTCCATTTCTTTCATTAAATGTTTCAAAGACTTGAGTTGCCTATTTCTGGCCAGTTGAATATTCTTATATTTTTGAGTTATTTATTTGAGACAGTTGAGTTAAATCTTTGCAATTGAGTTCATATATTGTTGAGTAAGTCTTCCTCTGAGTACTAAGCCAGACCAAGGGTTTGCTTCGGGCCAACAATGATTCTCGAGTGCCAGTTACGTTCAAGGTATAGGCTTGGGGCGTGTAACACTTGGTATCATAGCACAAAGTTCAAGAGTCCTAGGGTGTCTATGAATTTGTGTCTATAGATTCTTAGTTATCAGTGTGAAGCGCGCCACATCTACAATTAAGAGGCTACAACATTTAGGAAATATTTCACTTCTTTCATACTCTTTTCGTATGATAGAGTTCAACTCTATAAAATTTTCCTTCTAATTTGTCCTTGCATGTATCTTTCAGATCATGCCTCCATGAAGAGTTGTTTGAGGTCGTTCTGCTAGGAGGAATGGTCATCCCTACGATCAAGGTGTCTCCAATGCACCAAAAGTGCAACCCCAAGGAGAGGTCACTAATGCTGAGTTTCAGGATGATATCCGGATGTTGAGTCAAGTTGTGACCAACCAAGTTGGGCAACAGAGAGGGGTTCGAGAGGATGTAGCTGATACATCCATACTCCGTGAGTTCTTAAGGATGAATCCTCCATACTTTACTGGTTCAAGTGTCACTGGGATTTGGAAAAACTGTGTGAAAGAGTTGCAGAAAGTGTTTGAGGTGATGCATGTTACAGATGCTGATCATGTGGAACCAGAGCTGAGGGTGCACGAATTGTGAGTTGGGTTATGTTCGAAGAGGCCTTCTTGGGGCATTTCTTTCCCCATGAGCTGACGGAGGCAAATGTAAGAGAATTCCTTAACTTGAAGTAGGAATCCAAGAGTGTGCATAAGTATAGCCTCAAGTTCAGTGAATTTTCCCGCTATGCTCCGGAGATGGTTGCTGACATGAGGAACATGATGAGTCTATTTGTATTTGGGTTGTCGCTTGTCAAGTAACGAGGGCAAGACAACTATGCTGACAGGAGAACCAAACATAATAAGTCTTATGATCCATGTGCAACATATTGAGGAGGATAAGCTAAAAGATAGATGAGAGTTCTGGAACAAGAAGGCTAAGACAACAGGAAAAGAGTTCGGGCAGTAGAAGAGCAATGCGTACCGGTCATCTTTTCAACAAACGCCAAATGCACCTGCTCCTTCATTTGCTAGTGCACCTACACCAAGGAACACTGATGGTAAAACAGAGCGCACAATTCATACTTTAGAAGATATGTTGAGGGAATGTGTCATAGACTTCAAAGGTAAATGGGTTGATCTATTGCCTCGCATAGAGTTAGCATATAACAATAGTTATCACTCTAGTATCCAAATGTCTCCTTAGGAGGATCTTTATGGGAGAAGGTGTAGATGGCCTATTGGTTGGTTTAAAGTTGGTGAAGTTAAGTTGATAGGGCCAAACTTGGTTCATCAAGCCATGGAGAAGGTGAAGATTATTCAGGAAAGGCTGAAAACAACACACATAGAGTCATCAGAAATCCTATACATATGTTAGGAGAAGAGACTTAGAATTTGAGGTTGTTGATTGGTTCTACTTAAATATTTCACCCATGAAGAGTGTTATGAGATTTGGTAAGAAGGGGAAACTCAGTCCCTGGTATATGGGTCCTTATAGGATATCCAAGAGGGTTGAAAAGGTAGCTTATGAGTTCGAGCAACCTTCAGAATTAGCAGCAGTCCATCTGGTGTTCCATGTATCCATGTTAAAGAAGTCTTTGGGCGATCCTTCACTCCTTGTACCTACAGAGAATATTGGTATCAATGACAGCCTATCTTATGAGAAGGTTTCGTTTAGATTCTTGATTGTCAGGTTCACATGTTGAGAACCAAAGAGGTTGCATCAGTCAAGGTCTTATGGAGGAATCAATATTTTGAGGAAGCTACTTGGAAGGCTGAGGAAGATATGAAGAGGATACACCTACATATCTTTCGTTCCAGAGAAATTTCTAACCATGGTACTTACTCTTTGTAAAGTACTCTTTAAGTTGATATACTTAGTTACATAAATTGCATGTTGGGTGCTTGAGTTAGGGTGGTTAAATGCTTTCCCCCTTATTCAACTTAGTGCGATCTCATTCGAGGATGAATGTTCCTAAGGGAGAGATATTGTAACACCTTGAAATTTTGTCAGTTTTCAAGTTTGGGGTCAACTTCAAACAACCATATATTTTAAAAGATAAAGAGTTAGGTGGCCCATGAGGTATCAAATCAAAGATCTTTGAGATCTCTTTCCAACGCCACTAAGTTGGCCTCAATCTGAGTTTTGATTAAAAAGATATGACTGATTTACTGGAGATGCTCTAACCTAGCTGCATCTCTGCGATGGCTCCGCATTACCGAGCGAATACGGATTTCACTGTCTGCTGGAAAAATATCCCGACTTCCAGCTAGTTTTATTTATTTTCTAAGTGTATTTTAGTCGTAAAAACCTTTGGCAAGTCATCTATATTACCCAAAACTCTTAGAAAAATCAGTTTCCAGAATTAAACCCTCTCATTCACTTCTAAATTCTATGCTCAAGAACTTCAAAAACCGTTAAGGCTAGGGTTCATCTTCCAAGATTTTCCTTCAAGTCTCTTCAATTCCAGGTATGTGAGGTTTCTCATAGTGATGGATTTGATCGCCCTCATGAAAATCATGTGAATCTTTCATTAAATTGGCCATGAAATTGTTTATGTAAGTATTATTGAAGAGGTCTTGAGTTTTAACCCGATTCTTTAACAATGGAGGATTTGAGTTCTTGAGGTGAGGGCCTTGCGAATGAGTGGTGTTTGTTGATAAAATTTGAGTGGGATTTCAAATAAATTGCATTGAGGTTTTTAATTAAAGTGAGTTTGGAAGAGGAAGAAAGAAATCAGCTAAATATTTGAGTCTAGCCATGTTGCGGAGACGCATGAAATTTCCATACCCAGTCAATCACCCCTTATCGCGATGCAGAGAGGATACGGAGTCTTTTACCTCAAAATTCTTTTCGCGACCAAAACTTTAATTCCCTCTCCGCGTCGCACCATAGATATGTCAGGGTCACCTGACCTTTTCTCTTTCGTGCTTTATTCTGTATGTGATTTTTCAAATCATACCTATTTTTTCTTCTTGATTTTTACTTCTAAAGTCTCGTTAATCCTTGAGAAAGTCTTCATGTCACATTCGCATGTCTTCATTTACATTTTAAATTAACGGAAGATAAGAGGAAATTTCAAAGGTTATATTTCATAAACACTTAAAAGTTTCACATGTCATTTATAAATATGTACCTATGTTTATTATTGAACTTCAAAGATAAGGTCATAAGTGCATGTTTTCAAGAATGTAAACACGTCTCATATTTTGAAAAGTATATTAAGTAATGTAAGAAGTTCATTCTTTGTAATGGAAGAATTGAGCATAAAGTTATATCACTTATTTTGGGAGTAGTATCGAGCACCGAGCACCGAGGTTGGTTAGAGTCCCTTATGATTCAGAAGTCCCATAAAACTACGTAGCTAGCGTAGAATAGAGTAGCATTGATTCTTCATACGACTCATCACTTTCTCTGAGAAGGACAATCATATGGATCCATAGTCACGATATCATCATATACCCCGGCAAAGTACAGGATGACCCTGGCAACAAGGGCGAAACGTTGTACATTGCTTGGATCATTGTAATTCTTGTCAATTAGAGAAACTCCCCACAAGAAAAGTATATTATTTTCATGTTGCTTTCATTGTTTATTATATTGTAACGCTTAAATAGTTTTCATGTCATATTCATGCATTGATCCGATTATGTTGCTTCCAGTCATTTAAGCCCGTAGATTGTTTACTCTAACCTTATCACTTACCAGTACATTCAATGTACTAATGTCATTCGAGATGCATCATTTTATGATGCAGATATAGGTGCTCATGATCATCAACATGCGATGTGTTAAGGTCACTATTCATTTGCAGACAGTAGTTGGTGAGGCATCCTTACTTCTGGGAGACCCCAGTTTCATTACAGTTTTAGTAGTAGTTGAGGTATCGTAGGTCTTGTTCTGACACCTATCTTGAATTGTTAGAGGCTTCATAGACACACTAAATTAGAAGTTTTCCATTGTTTCTCAGGATGTTTGATTTAACCTATGATTCAAGTTAAGTGTTTTGTAAGATTGTACTTTTAAGACTTTCTTAAATGTCTAAGTGTTCACTTATTTTAAGCTTCCGCGTATTATTTAGTGTCATGTAGGTCATGTACTCAGGCCAAAGGTTTTCTTGGGGATCAGAGATTGTTCTCTTGTGAAAATTATGTATAGGGTATAGGTTAGGGTCATGAAAATGTTACTAATAGCCATTCGACAATACAATGTATGTCTAGGAAATCGGTTGAATTGGAATAGATCGATTCAAGTACAAAGGAAAGACGATTAATTGAATAATAAACTTGTATACACAAGCCGACTATTGCACTAACCATATTGGTATTAAGTTTAAATTTGTGTATAAAGTTAAACATGAACTTGAGTTTACCTCTTTTAGACTATATGGGGTCGAATAATTAACTACTAAAGTAATGAATGAAGTCTGGGATACTATGAGTAATAGTATTCTCAAATAAGTAGTGAATTCCTTCCAAATGTGATTAGATTCTTATGTGCGGTTTGGAAAACCTTAAGGTTAAACTCTTGATGCTCACATATTTCACGAACTATTTTTTTTATGAATTTTGTGTCTAGTTGATATTGTATTGGCTTGGGTCTTGTCCACCATGTACAAAGTGGGAGATGTAATTTTGGGTCGTGGGTCGCCCATGTGGACCGACCTAACCCGATCTAAAAAGATTTTTGAGAAGAGATAGGAACTAATTATCTCTTATTTGAAAATATAAAGAGGGAATAGTTTGGTAAATAAAAAAATTTCCAACCCTTCCTGATAAAACAATTTCTGCCTTTACACTTGTCACGCCCCGAGCATTCACCCTAGGCAGAACTAGCACTCGAGAACCATTGATCGCCCTAATCCAACCCATGTCCTGGCTTACTTACTCAGCGGAAGACTTAACTTATCAAAGATAAACCAATATAAAACATAGAATTTAATAAAGTAAGCATTCAACTAGCCAATAAGGCAAACTAAAGTCTCAACATAAGATAATGAAAATGAAAAGATTAAAGAACTGACATCTGACTGTCTATAAAGCCTCTAAACAACTGAAATGGATGTCAGGACAAGACCCATGACATTCTAATGATCTAAATCTACTGTAAGCAATAAAAGGGATCCTTCGGAAGCAAGTAGGCTCACCAACAACTCTGGAGGTCAACTAGAATCAACGATGCGCTGGATGCTGATCCTGGTTACTTGTATCTGCATCATTAAAATATGTAGGCCAAATGGCATTAGTACATTGAATGTACGATTATGTGAGGGGAATTCTAAAACAAGACAAAAGCTTGAAAGGAACTGAAAGAACTTACCTAACTCAACTCAACTTAACTGAACTCATTTCAATATAAAGCAGTAATGCAAATGCAATATAAAGAAAAGCTTTGAAAACATGAATATCAACTCAGTGTATGCAAAGATACAATATAACTCTGAAATGTATATAAAAATACAAATGAATTGTGTATATAAGAATACAAATACTTCTCTGGGATTTTCTCTAACCGACAATCATGACGTAAGAGCTATTGTGATGATACAATATTTTGCCTCACGCTGCCAGGGCCGTCCTATACCTTGCCGAGGGTATAGAACCTGACTACTAAGTGGATCCACTAGTCTATGCTTAAAAGCACTACGGAATCATTTAAAAAGTATGACTCTTTTCTATCCATGGTGGCTACATGGTTTATGGAGGCTGAGAGTTGTCCAAACTCTCCCCCATATCGGTGCTCAATACTACTCCAAAAATATGATACTACCTCTTATGTTTAAAAACATACTTCTTTTTGTGATTTGAGATAATTTCTCAAAAACTTAGCTCAAGGCCTATCTTGAAAATCAAAGTTTTCTCTCTTGCTTAATTGTGAAAGCAATTACTTTTTTCTGAAAACTAGCTCAAAGGCTCTTTGGAAATCAAGGTTTCATTTTCTTGTTTAAATAAGAATTTTTTTTAAACTCTTTAGGAATACATAGTCCCCATATACTCTTTGAAGAAATGAACTTCAATTTTTACATATTACTCTTTACTCAACTTGAACTTTAAGTCTTAAAACAAAGTTAAAACATTTGAATAACTCTAAAAACTTCTCTAGACTTGACTCTTACTTCTCTTGACTTTGATCTTAACTTTTCTTGAATTGAATTATGGATTTAAGGCTCATGATCTCATGTTATGGATGATTTAATGTTGTTTAAATGTACCTTAGAGTGTAGAAATCAACTAGGAAACATAGGTACGTTTCGAGGGAACTAGTACAAATAGAATGGGAAAAAAGTAGAAGACTTGGAGTCCTTGGCGCTCTGAGTGGTGCGGGGCGCCACACCCAAAGCTTTAGAGTTGAAGTTGGGGTGTGATGGCTGGTGCAGCGCCCCAGGGTCAAAACTTCAGAGGACTCTTTGGGGCGCGCTGAGAGGCATGGTGCCCCACCCCCATTCCCCATAGTTTTGACAAATTTCCTTGGTCATTTTTCAACTCTAAACTCAATTGGGTCTTTCTCAAAAAACTTAGATTCGACTACATAACCAAAATATGAAAGAATCTACCCAAAAAGACATATAATTTCATGAATTAACATCAAGAACTCCTCAACAACTCGAATAATCAAGAACTCAATAGAAACTTTAAATAAATCCATCGAGAACTCAATTTCTAAACCTGCAAGAATCTGAATTCACTGAAATAAATCATGATTGGCGCGTGGATGAACTAACCCAATGCAATGTGATCTCGCATACCTCATAGGGGTCACCCCTTGACGAAATTCACAAGCTATTCTTCAAGAACTTGATGATTTCCTTGCTTCTCCTTCTCTTTTCTCCTCTTCGTTTCACTTCTCTCAAAACCCTAACTTAGTTTTCAAAAGCGTAAACTGAATTCAATCAGTTTAGACCCCAACTTAATTACCAAAAACGAAATTAATTAATTGGGTAGTGAAAAGACCATATTGCCCTTCTAAAATCTGGTTTTGACTTTCCTTATCTAGACATCCCAACTTCAAATGGACATATCTCAGTCATACAAACTCAGAATTGACTGAACTCCACGGCGTTGGACAGATAATTCCAAGATCTTTCCTACGGTATCTGGAACCACACCTAACTCATCTTGAGCTATGAGTTATGACTGTTTGAAGTTGACCCAAAACTCAAACTTAACATAATTTAATCAATTTTCCAGATTTTCATTCTTTCCAAAAATGACTCTTTCTAATTCTAGCTCTTTCTAGTTACGGGGTATTAAAACACTAAAAAACAACTTAAAAACAATTACAAAAGAGAACACAAACTAGAAGAGAATAAGAAAACTCAAAAAACTTTTTTGTCTGAAGATAAACATTTAGTTTGTGAATCATACTTTGTTTCCTAGTGATTCAAAGAATGAATTTGGACCAATCGTGTTAAAATAGCAAATCGATGACTTTCTCGGCAAATACAAGGTATAGAACTCGTCAATTTCGCTCTCTATATAAATATATCACCAATAAGGCTAACCATAAATTGAGACACTATAAGTGTGAACATACTTGTTGAAACTTCATTTGATGATGAAAATAAAAGTTCAACTATGGTATAAATATACTAAAAAAGACCAACACACACATACACAAATTGAACTTCCGAGTTTAAGAGAACACAAAAGTTTTAGACGCTTAAACTCTTAACTCCTCCATCGATTTTACAGACACATAAAAAATATATAGTCAAAGTTGAGAAATAGATATAATCATATGTCAAAACAAACAAAACAACCAACAATTTCTTTAAAAATTAAATTAAGATTATACGACATAATTATAGCTCTTTGATCTGGCGAATTTTTCAAAATACTCAAGGAGCAGATTTCTTTCTTTTGAAAGATGTGCACATCTTTGTTGTTCTCTTCCTCTTTTCTTCTATGACCTCAGGGTCATTACTCTCTCTCATTTGTTGGGATCTATAAGGCCTTCTAGGTATGACTGCATTGCCCCCTCTTGATATCACAAGGATTTATCTTTAAGTCGAATTGTCCTATGATAAATTAAAGCAACAAAATAATTAACAACAACAATAAGAATTTAAAATGCGATAATAAATTAAACTTAATTATTTTTAAACATGCAAGACGCAATCACCTTGACGATGATGCAAGTTGATGCGATTCTACAGGTTGCAAAGTCTTGGTTAAAAGACTTGTGACTTCTTGATCAACTTCTTGACTAAATGATATACCGTGAGTTTACGGTATTTTTAATACATTTCACTTACAAGTTGTGTGTGTCTAGAGTCTTTTTGTATTGGTTTTTATGTATTTTTATCAAATTGTGGAGGAAAGATGTTCAGGCGCCAAATTAAAGAGACAGCTGAAAGAAGTGCAGAAAAGGGCATCTACGGAGATGATCTACGGACCGTAGGTCTATTTACGATCCGTAGATGGTGGTCGTAGATCAGCAGCCAAGGCATGGAGGCAAATCAGGGAAATCTGACCAAGTGTGGAACCACGGTACCCATTGACGGTCCGTAGATAGATCTACGGACCGTACTGCGGATCCATAGAATGATACTGTGAGGGTTCCAGTACCAGATTTCTGAAGATTCTAAGTGTGGAGCTACGGAAGAGGATTGACGGACCGTAGATCGATCTACGGTCCGTGCTGCTAGTCCGTCGTTTGCTTTAGAGAAGTTGATTTTGGGAAGCTGAAATATTTTCTAAGTCCTGGCTGACGGAAGGGACTTACGGACC
>JAJOOO010005428.1:0-24485 GCA_029582685.1 Solanum piurae | reverse complement strand
ATATGGAGTATTTAAGTCATTTATAGTATAGTAATCAATAATTAATATATAATATGTAGTATTTAAGTGGAAGGTGGTGGGGCCTTTTTATTTTTATTTTATAAATATATTGGATATTAGTAGTGATTTATAGTATAGTAATTAATATATAATATGTAGTATTGAAGTGGAAGGTGGTGGGGCCCACTTATACTATTGTACAAGTACTTTAATGCATTGGAAGGACCAACATTGTACAAGTACTTTAATGCAATGTTGGTCCTTCCAACTCTCACTTCTAAATAAGAGTAATACTTAAAACAAATATATTTATTGATATAAGTATATTCATTACTACACAGTAAATACAAAGAACAAATAGAGATAAATTAATTATATTCGTGATACAATCTGATATAATATGCATTCATTTTCTCTCTTCTAACTCGCCTTTCTCCATTTAATTTTGCTTGTCTCTCTCTTTTTTTTAACATTTAACTATAAATCATAACTAAATAAATTTTAGCTATAGATCCCTAATTATGACCGATCTTAATAATGTTAAACATTAATATAGGAAGGAAGAATTATTTATGACCCTAACCAAACAAAAGTTAAAGGCTATAATAACCAATAATGTCCAATGTTACTCATCATTTCACTCTTTTGGACTTTCATTAACTTTTAGGTACAATTCACCTTTTGCTTTTGTCCTTTTCTTTTGTGGGCCCCAATCAAACAGGCCTTTTTATTTCTCTTAAGGACACGTGTTCGAATTTGGTCCCAATTTCTAGAAGATCGGACGGTTGTAAAGAGAAGATTCTCCCTTCTGACATTCAATAATCAACGGCTGTGATACTATCCGTACCTTTAACTCCGAATAGGGAAACGGGTCTACTTCGGGGGCTCCACTTTGCACGTATGCTTCCTTGTTGCCTACTCCGTGTTATTCCCATTTTATCCCCATTCTTTCTTCTTAATTACAAACTTCTAGGCTCAAAACGGTGGTTTTGCAAAACCATTTTTTACAAGTGGCCAATTATAATTCGGCCACGTCATTATTTTTTTTATAATAAAAAATCAAAATTCTGAACAAACATTTTAACGGTGGTTTTGCAAAACCATTTTTTACATGTGGCCAATTATAATTCGGTCATGTCATTATTATTTTTATAATAAAAAATCAAATTTCTGAACAAACAAAAACCGTTAAAAAATAATGGCATGAATGAGCCTTTTCTTAAACGGTAATGGCATAGATGAGCCAAACTTTTAACGAATGACATAAATGAGCCTTTTCTGAAACTTCGATGGCATATTTGAGCCTTTTCCCTTTTTTATTTTATTTTTTTACGCTGATGATGTATCCGCATTGAAATCCGATTAATCCAAATTTGTATTACATAGGGACTCATTGGGGGTAAGCTCTCCTTATCATGATTTTTTCCATACTCAAAACTTGAATTCGAGACCTCTAGTTAAATTTAAGAAAGAACAACGCATCCTTTGATGGTCGTTTTTTTAAAGTTTATCAAATTAACTTATTGATTATCAATTTGTAAATATGCTAAATAATTATAAAATTGTTAAAACATCGATTTATCGACTCGATTATCGATTTAACCGTTAAGATTTAACATTTTTTTTCTAATGGAAATCACTCGAAAATAAAGTGACAAATCAAATGAACCATGCACACAAATTGGTAGATTATATTGCATCTTGCGCAAACTTACATCTTATTTAAACTAACAGTTTGAAATAGTGAAAAGTTAAATATATTAAACTAAATCGTAAGTGAAGGATTTTATATATCGAAGGATAATTGTAATTTATTATCGAATTATTGCTTAACCCCTTAAGAAAATTTCAAGCATAAAGAACTGATAACTCGATAAAAAAATCCTAAGTCGTTATTGAAATTTTTATAAGACTGACAACAAACTATCGATAGATTAATAACATTTTTACAATTACCAATTTTGGTTTGATTTTGAACGAAATTACTTGGTCCAGTGGCTCGTACAGACGGCATCCATTCAGAATTTTAATTTAAAACCGATTTACAAAATTTTAATATATAAATTTAAGTATTAAAATAGATTCACAATTTAATAGTTTTAAGATTTTTAGTAAATTTGACGTGAATTTGTATACTATATATCAAAAATATTGGGACTTGTGTTTTTTTTTTGGTTTTTCATTTAATGTTTTGTGTCTGTATTGAAGCTCTGACGGAATTCGATGCGTATGGTAGAACCTATTTAAGGGTAGCGCTCCCAGTATAATTTTCTTGTATTTAAGATTTGAATCCAACATATCTGATTAAAAGGCTCGGTACCTTATATTACATATAAGGAAATTATTTCCTTATATATACAAATGATCAAGTTGGACGAATTAATCCTTTGTTCTCATTGGTAAAGTGAAACTATATACTATATGTTTATTTGTGAAAAAGAATATGCATTTATAATGATCAAACTAAATTGTGGTCCACTGGTTGTTGAAGTTTAAATTATTTTCTGTGCTCCCTATGCCACAACAAATAATATTCATGAGATCATTTCATGTGTAGAAATAATTTCTTACAATGTCAATTATTACAAATATAAAAATTATAATGATGAATGATCAATTTGCTACTTTTTCATTTCATGCACCATCGATTTGGTCTTAGTTTCTTATGTTAATACTTCAAACTTGTATATTGTAAATATCACTATATGCAAAGTAAAAATAGAATTGATCCTCATATTTCTCTAATATTTCAATTAGAAAATGTTAGCTTTGTCGATGAGATCGAGGTATTACTATCAGTAAGGGCTCGCTTCAATAGTGGACTTTAGTTTGAACCTTTGCTTTTCCTTTCAATTTCCAATTTCGAATATCACGATTTGCCTTCAAACAGCCTTTCAATCTTCATCCTTAAATGAGAATAATCGATATGTGTGAATGCAATTTAAAAGAAAAAGTAATAAATAAAAGAGAAAGTAATAAATAAAAAACCACTAGATGAGTTTATGTACGTCTATGTATTTTTTTTAGGTCGTCTCATTTCGCATACAAAAATGTTTGGATCACTTGTTTTGGATATTATGTACTACTAGTGTATATTTACCCCCTTTTCTTTTATCCCTATTAAAAAATATCACCCTTTTTTCTTATTTAGTGATTCAAACTCATAATTTTTAAATTGAAATTAGAAGATGTTTACCGTCTGAACCATCCCTCTCGTTAAATATGTATTGATATTCTTTGTGGAGACATAAATGATGCAAGAAATCAAACCATGAGTTGAAGCCTAGATTTAATAGTACGATTTGTGTACTATATGTTATAATTCAAGGAAAATGAGGACTACTTGCATCATGATGTTTGGTCCAAAATGAAGAGATTTTCCACATACTCCATTGCTCTCAATGTAGAATTTCATCATTAGAATTAATAACAACTATACTTTTAGGTAAGAGTTAGGAATTTATATTTGAATCATAATAAATATAAACTCAACTTTTTGAATAACTTGATTTTTTTTTATTTAAAAAAATCCTAAATATCATACAACATTTTGTTGCCTAAGTTGGAAAAGAATTGTAAATTAATTACCTAAAAAGCATAACACTAAGGGGTGGCTTGATCGAAGACAAGTTATGATATTATTAATTATTTTAGTAGTATTTCTTGTTAACTGTTTGATATATATATATATATATATATATATGCAACCTCTAGTTATTTATTAGAAAAATGTTTTGAGAGATTTTAGGGATAATTTTATCATTTTCATTATATTCCGAATCACAACTAATTTCAAATACTATTATTCCACCTTTTAGCATAAATAAATTACGTCAATATTATTACTTGTCGTAGGACTAGTGATCAAATAAAGAATAAAAAAGAACTAAAATTTTGTCCTAAAATTATCTAATATCTATACTTGTCCATCATATCAATTGACCCTAAGTATTGAGCTTAACCATATTCTATATTTTACTTTTCGTACTTAAAAAAGAAAAATATATATAGTTGTTACAAAATTTTAAAGAACAGTAATGGTTTCTTTCACATTTGTGAAGATCCCAATGCAATAATATTTAACTTAATCAAATTAGAATAGTCAAATTATCCTCTATAGGAAAAATTAAAAAGAAAAAGAAAAAGAAAATAAAAAATTTAAAAAGAAAAATTATTAACACTAAAAAAATGAAGGGCACGAGGGGTCAGTAGCATATCCAAGGTAATTTGGATTTTTTGTATCAGAAAAGTATTCAGATGACTCAAATGTCCCTTTTATGCCCGACAAAAATAATATTAATTTAATGAAATATATAAGTATAATATAAGATTTAACATGAAAAAATTAATATAAAATTTCTGTCAAAATCCCAGTATTTTATTGAGTCGTGGTGTATCACACCTAACGAAAAATTCTATGTCAGTAAAAAATAGAAAAGAAAAAAACAAAGTCTTGTTTTTATTCATTGGCTAGTACAGCCCCTTGTTGAAAATTGAAAACTACAAGAGAGAAACACAAAAAAAACAATATAGTAATTAATTTTCTGCTTCTTATTTAATATCCAAATTTAAGACAGTTGAAAAAATTGCTTGTATCATAAATAAGTCTGTCTTCTCGTAATCAAAGTTAATTTCCTTTTTTCTCTTTAGGTTTAACAACAAGAAAGATGATTTTTTTTCTTTTTTAAAAAAAGGGATAAGACAAAGTACCCCTAGATTATGACTGTAAATTCAGAGACACACATTAACGAAAATAAAGTCCTATTACCCCTTCAAACTTATTATTTATTTTTTAAAATTTTATACACCTTTTGGCTTACGTGATACACTTCGTGACTCTACGTAGTTGAGGCGTGTGGGAGATGTTTGGATGCCACGTAAGTCAAAAGGTGTACAAAATTACCCAAAAAAATGGATTTGAGGGGGTAATATGACCTAAGTTTAGTTAAGGTGTGTCTCTGAAATTTTGGTCATAGTCTAGAGTCTACTTGTGTCTTATCCCAAAAAAATTCATTAATTGTTTATATACTATGTAATATTATAGTGGTGTAGTAGAGACTTAAAGACCGTTAATATGACCTCATCCATTCATCTGCCCAGCTTAACCCGTGATTTAATAGGTAGGGATAATTTTTTTGAAGTCCATTTAAAAAGAGCAAATTTCATAAAGCATGCTAGTATATGTGGTAATTACTCAACGAAATAGTAGTTTCGAAAATTACATAATTTGTTCGAGATTTGATTTGGATTCACTGTATTTGAAGTGTGATTCACATGTATCTTATATACATTATCTCTCTCACTTGCCTTTCTCCCTCTCTCATCCTCTCTTCTTTGTATCTATACTTACAGTGTATTTGTATTTCACAATTTCATGTATATGTGTATCTAATATCAATTTTCTACGAGTGTATCCAATAGATTATAAAAGCATGTAACCAGATATGCATAAGCTTGTATATATCACTACAAGCGCTATTGTATATCCAATATTAATTTGAAAGCATATATCTGACTCTCTCTCTATATATATGCATAAACTTGTATCAATTTTTATGAGTATATCTATTTATCTAGTTTAAATTTATAATCATGAGTGTATCTATATCCAATAACAATTTCTTCTGGTATATTCAATGTCAATTTAATGTACACATAAATACATGTATCTAATATGAAATATATACTGATACATTCAACAAATAAGACAATTTCAAATATATATATATTTCCTTTATGAAGATTTGATTCGTGCATGGGCCATAATTGTTTGTTTTTGTTGGATACTATATAGCTAGTCCAAGCCCTTAATAGCTAGTCCAATTCTTCCTTGTATGCCCAAGTCCAAGCCCAAGCACAAGCACAAGCCGTGGATTGTCCCTCCAACCATTTTCCTATCTATTTTGTATACTTTCTTCTTAGATACATGCTTGGCACTCAACTACTATATCGATAGGATGCAAGTAGCTATCATGTGGATAAATTTGTTCGAAACTAAGCAAATATCCTGTAAAAGTAAAAATATTATAAATATATACTCATTTATATTCATACCCTACTAAATAATTTCACTTAATTAATACGAAATCAGTGTATATACCGTATTGGTATCATTAAGATTTCTTGTTAAGAAATTACTCATTAGTTGATAAGAGTATATATATATACACTCTTATAGTATCATTGACTAATAAGTAATTTCTGAACAAGAAACCTTAATGATATCACAACGATATACATATCTATACTCTTATACTATCATTGGCTGTAACGACCGGGTTTCGTCGTTATAGAAATGTCAACGGGAAATTTTTTTGGGCCGGAAAACGTTTTCGTAGTAACTTGGAAATTCTCAACCTAGTCCAGATTCGGATAAAATCGGAGTCATTAAAGTCTAGAGAAATCTGGTACCAATTGGGTGATTTATTTATGATTTTGATTACATGAGTAGTTAGATAAGTCGTTAAGGAATCCGTACGACTTTACAGAATTGAATTCGGGTGAGTAGAACTCCCAAAAATGATCTTAGCGTGATCGGTATTTTCTGAGCGTCGTTGGTTAAAGGTGTGTTGTGAAATGACGGTCTTGGAATTTTTAAAATATCTCACTGTTTTGTGCAAGCCGCTTTGGCGGTGGTTTTGGTTTCTTTGGCGGGGACGTTGTAGCGAGGTGAGGGTCGCTGTGGCGGGCCAGACGTGACTTAAAGTCGTAAATAAACCCCAAAATGACTTTATTCTTCACTTTTTGATTTTTAGAGCTAAGGAACGAACCCGAGGCGACTCTTGACAGTTTTCCACTATTTTTGAGGCTAAAGGTAAGCTTTTCACTCCCTGAATCAATTTTTCGATCCGTAAAACATAATAGAATGGGTAATTACCGATGAGGGAGGTTTTGATCTAGATTTTATGGTGGAAACAACCCTATTTTGGGTGCTTGAGATCATGAGTATGATCTAAGGTTCGTATAATTGTTAGCGATTCGGGTAATTAGTGATTGTTTGTTGATTCCCGTGTTATTATGATTGTTTGTAGACCAAGCGGAACGAATTCGGAAAGGGAATGATCAAGTTTATTAGGGTTTCAAGCTTGTTTCAAGGTAGGTGATGGTTGTGATTCTATGATTGTGTGATGTATGTTTGTTCTTGCTTCATTATGATACATGTATGTATGCAAATGTTGCATTGTTGATCACACTTGTTGTAAATGAGATAGATGAATAACTATATGCAATGAATCATTTCTTGATTGTATGATTATTGAGAATGTACTTGTGATTGTGATTGTGGTGTGTTGATTGGATCGGATACCGCGTTTCAGTATACTAATTGGGATCGGTTGCCACGTTCTGGAATAATTATGAGATTGGTTGCCACATTCCGGCATAAATATTGGATCGGGTACCACGTTTCGGTATGCTAACAGTTAGGGTTTGGGTTCCATGAGAGAACCAATGACTTGTTATAAATGTGTATTGTTGAGCATGTGATAATTGATATTGTATATGTTCGGTATGTTGCATGTTTGTAATGTTGTATTGACTTGCTTATGTTACACTTAGTGGGATAGCCGCGTGATCCTACCAGTACACTGTGGTTGTGTACTGATACTGCACTTGCTCTTTCTTTGTTGAGTACATGGCATCTTCAAGCGGCTATTGATAGACCTCGCTTAGAAGATCAGTGATCGTTCGAATTTCAAGGGTGAGCCAATTCTTCTGGGCTGCCATAGGTTCT
Organism: Solanum piurae; assembly: GCA_029582685.1. Lineage (NCBI taxonomy): Eukaryota > Viridiplantae > Streptophyta > Magnoliopsida > Solanales > Solanaceae > Solanum > Solanum piurae. The sequence continues at coordinate 16,753 of JAJOOO010005428.1, read as the reverse complement.
CTTTCGTCTATGTCCACCATTTCAGACTTAGACTTCTCTAGTTAGTTATTAGTTCATTAGTTTGGGGTTGTGACCCTTCTTGTTTAGACTTTGATTCATTGTTAGGTGTTTTGGTACATTGACTTTCAAGTTCTAGGTGTATTTTTCGCATTGTTTAGTCGTTAGATCTTTTGGAAGTTTATGAGAACTTCATTCTTTAGCTATTTAACTTGCTTCCGTAACTTAAATACTTTAGTTTTTGGTTTAGTTGCTTGGTTGGGGTTGTAGTAATGGTTCTCCCACCGGAGGGTTAGTGTGGGTGCCAATCACGATGGTCTGGGTCGTGACAAAGTTGGTATCAGAGCCTAGGTTCGTTGATCTCGATGTATCAAAATGATTCTAGTAGATTCTTGCGGAACGGTACGAGGACACTTTTACTTTTCTTCAAGAGGCTATAAGACTTTAGAAAATCTCTTTGTTTTCTTTTGTCTCCTTTCATGCTATGACTTGATTCCAATTGGTATCTGACGATTCAAATTGGTATCTAACCTCTTTCACTCTTTTGTGCACATATGGTTAATACTAGATTCAACGGTGTCAGGCCCGTTGCTCCCGTCAATGCTCCAGCTGAGAAATCTGCAGCGAGAGGCCACAGTCGAGGCAGGGGTAGAGTAAGAGCCAGGGGTAGAGGCCGAGGAAGAGTGACGCCTGCTAAAGATGGGGTACCGGTCTAAATGCTCCCCAAAATGAGGCCCCTCATGTGCATCATGAAGAGATAGAAGAGGATATAGAGGTTGAAAATGTTGAGGAGGTTGGACAAGAGGAAGAGGTGCAGGCTGAGACTACCGGTGTTCCTCCCATAGACCCAGTGTTATCTCAACAGATCATGTCCTTCTTGAAAGGGTTGGTTGGTTCTGGAGTGCTTCTTTCTATTCAAGCAACTCAAGCTCCCGCTAATCGCCCTGTTTCTAGAACTACTCCCAAGACGGGTGGAATGGGAGGTAATGATGCTTTCTTCCGTCCTTTGTTGGATTCTGTTATGACTGGTAATGAGCATGAAATGTTGACTAAGTTTTTGAAGCTAAAGCCTCCTGTATTTCTTGGTTTTGAGAATGAGGATGCTTATGAGTTTATCTTAGACTGCAATGAGAGGCTTCATAAGGTGGGAATTGTCCATCAACATGAGGTTGAGTTCGTGACTTTTCAGCTTCAAGGTGAGGCTAAGCAATAGTGGAGAGCTTATATGGAATGTAGATCTTCAACTTTACCTCCACTTACTTGGACCCAATTTCATGCTCTGTTTCTAGAGAAATATGTGCCTAGTACTTTGAGGGATCGTAAGAATGATGAGTTCATGACTTAGAAGCAAGGTAGTATGTTTGTGGCTGCTTATGAGGCCAAGTTCCATGCTTTGTCTAGATATGCTACTCAATTGGTGACTACTGAGGAGGAGAGGATCCGTCTATTTATTAGGGGACTAAACTCTGAGTTGCAGGTATTATCCATTCATATGACATCTGCAGGGAGAAACCTTAATGAGGTAACAGACTATGTTAAGAAAGTGAAGGGGGTGAGGCGAGACGGTCAGGCTAAAGCATTGGCAAAAAGGGCCAAGAATTCAGGCAACTTTCAAGGTTCTTATTCCAGAGGTTCATGAAGGCCAACGCTTGCGTCCAAGCCAATTCAGTCTGATATGCCTGCCTCTAGAGGTAATTACTCGGGAACTCCACCTCATAATTTGATTCAGGATAGCCAGGGAGTCGCCCCTTCAGCGGGCAACATGCCGTCTTTTGATCGTACATATTACAACTGTGGAAAGCTTAGGCATATGAGGAGAGATTGTCCCCACCCATATGTGTTGGATTCCGCGCAGCAGCAAACTAGAGCAGTGGTACCCGCGGGAAATGGTAATAATGGTCAAGGGGGTCCACAAGGTGGGCGATGAGGTAATCAACGAGACCGTGGAGGTAGAGAAAATGGTAACACAGGTAGGGGTAATGTGCAACCAGGCAGGGAACTAGTTCGTCAAGATGATAGGGCTCAGTGTTATGCCTTTCCGGGAAAAAATGAGGCAGATGCGTCTGACGCAGTGATCACATGTACTATTATTGTCTGTGACCGGATGACTAATGTATTATTTGATCCGGGTTCTACTTATTCATATGTATCCGTGTGATTTACCTCAGAATTTGCTATAATTTGTGATATACTTGATGCCCCCATCCATGATCAACGAGACCGTGGAGGTAGAGGAAATGGTAACACAGGCAGGGGTAATGTGCAACCAGGCAGGGAACTAGCTCGTCAAGATGATAGGGCTCAATGTTATGCCTTTTCGGGCAAAAATGAGGCAGATGCGTCTAACATAATGATCACATATACTATTATTGTCTGTGACCGGATGACTAATGTGTTATTTGATTCGGGTTCTACTTATTCATATGTATCCGTGTGATTTACCTCAGAATTTGCTATAATTTGTGATATACTTGATGCCCCCATCCATGTTTCTACCCCAGTTGGAGAATCTGTCATAGTCACCCATGTCTATCGTGCTTGTCTTATTTTGTCTATGGGTTTTCAGACTTGAACTGATTTGGTGATTTTGGATATGACTGATTTTGATATAATCTTAGGCATAACTTGGTTGTCCCCTTATTATGTTGTGCTTAATTATAATACCAAGTCTGTAACTCTAGAAATTTCGGAAAGGGAAAAATTAGAGTGGAAAGGGGTGTACAAGCCTAAGCAAGCTAAGATCATATCCTCCATTCGGGCTATCAAACTGGTAGAGCAGGGTTGTTTGACTTATTTGGCTCATATTAGGGATGTTGAGGTTGAGACTCCATCTATTGAGTTTATTCCTGTGGTGTCAGAATTTAGAGAAGTGTTTCCTAATGACTTGCATGGTATGCCTCCGGATAGGGATATAGATTTCTGCATTGATTTGGAGCCCGATATTCGTCCCATTTCTATCTCTCCATAGCGCATGGCTCCAGCAGAGTTAAGAGACTTAAGGCTCAAATCCAAGAGCTTCTTGATAAAAGATTTATTCTTCCTAGTGCTTCCCCATGGAGTGCCCCAGTTTTGTTTGTTAAGAAAAAAGATGGTAGTATGAGAATGTGTATAGATTACATGCAATTGAATAGGGTCACTATTCAAAATAAGTATCCTTTGCCTCGAATAGATGATCTTTTTGACCAATTGCAAGGTGCATCAGTTTTCTCTAAGATTAATCTAAGGTCTGGCTACCATCAGTTGAAAATTAGGCCTGATGATGTGCCCAAGACGGCGTTTAGAACTCGCTATGGGCACTATGAGTTCCTAGTTATGTCTTTTGGTTTGACCAATGCGCCTACAACTTCCATGAGTTTAATGAATGGGGTGTTCAAGCCATTTCTTGATTCTTTCGTCATAGTCTTTATTAATGATATTTTGGTCTATTCGAAAAGTGAGAAAGAACATGTCGACCATCTTTGTATTGTTTTGGGTGTTCTTGGGAAACAAAAGTTGTATGTTAAATTTTCTAAGTGTGAATTTTGGTTGACTTCAGTTGCATTTTTGGGACATGTGGTCTCAAAATGAAGGGTAATGGTAGATCTTCAAAAGATTGAGGCGGTTAAGAATTGGGTTCGGCCTAGCTTTGTGACGAAAGTTAGAAGTTTTATGGGGCTCGCTAGCTACTATCATCGATTTGTGAAGAACTTTGCTTCTATTGCCACTTACTTGACTAATTTGACCAAAAAGAAGATACCATTTGAATAGACTAAAAAATGTAAGGAGGGATTCCAAAAGCTCAAGACTCTTTTGACCACCGCACCTATTCTAGCACTACCGGTTGAAGGAAAAGATTTTATTATTTATTGTGATGCTTCACATTCTGGTTTGGGTGCTGTGTTGATGCATGATAAAAATGTTACAGCTTATGCCTCGCGTCAATTGAAGGTACATGAGAGGAATTATCCAACGCATGATTTAAAGTTGGCAGCGATAGTGCTTGCTTTTAAGATCTGGCGGCATTACCTCTATGGTGTTAAGGTTTGAAGTGTTTAATGATCGTTTTAGTTTGCAGCATGTGTTCACTCAAAAGAATTTGAATTTGAGACAACGAAGGTGGATGGAGTTACTTAAAGATTATGATGTCACCATTCAATACCATCCGGGCAAGGCTAATGTGGTGGCAGACACTTTGATTTGAAAAGTGGTGAGTATGGGTAGTTTAACTTGCTTGAGTGTATCCAAGCGACATTTGGCTAAGGAAATTCAGACCTTAGAGTCTAAGTTCATGCAGTTGGGCATCTCAGAAAGAGGTGGGGTGTTAGCTAGCATTTACGTAAAGGCCACATTCATTGAGGAGATCAAGGCCAAACAGTTTGAGGATGAGAAATTGGAGGAGCTTAGAAAGAGACTGCGATTGGTAAGGCACAAGAGACCACTCTTGATGCGGAAGGTGTGCTCAGTTTTAAAGAAAAAATTTGTGTTTCTTGAGTTGATGACTTGATTTCAAAATTATTGGTGGAATCTCATGGTTCACAATATTCTATTCATTCGAGTATGATGAAGATGTATCGAGATTTGGAGTGAATTTATTGGTGGCCGGGCATGAAGAAGGATATAACGGAGTTTGTGACTAAGTCAACCCATTTTATTTAGGTAAGAATGGATTTTAATGCTGAACAATTAGCTAAGGTGTATGTGAAGGAGATAGTAAGGTTGCATGGGGTGCCTCTTTCTATCACCTCAGACCGTGGTACCCAATTCACATCCAAGTTTTGGAGGAAATTGCATGATGAATTTGGCACACAACTCACTTTTAGTACAACCTTCCATCCATCGACATACGGGTAGTCAGAGAGGACTATTCAAGTGTTAGAAGATATGTTGATGGCATGTGTGATTGACTTTGGAGGGCATTGGAATAAGTTCCTACATTTGTGTCAATTCTCCTATAATAATAGTTATCACTCCAGCATAGATATGACACCATTTGAGGCACTCTATGGGAGGGGATGTATATCACCCATATGATGGTTTGATATTAGAGATGTGAAACCATTAGGGGTCGATTTAGTGAAGGATTCTTAAGATAAGGTGAAGAGTATTCAAACTAAACTTCTAGCAGCCTATAGTAGACAAAAAAAAGTATGCGGATCATAAGGTAAGAGCCATGGCGTTTCAAACCGGTAAGAATGTTCTTCTTAAGGTATTACCCATGAAAGGGGTGATGAGATTTGGCAAGAAAGGTAAGCTAAGTCCGCGATATGTTGGTCCCTTTGAGGTTCTTGAATGTGTAGGACCGGTGGCGTATAGATTGGCTTTACCTCCTAATTTATTGGGAGTTCATTCGGTATTTCATGTGTCCATGTTGAAGAGGTATCATGGTGATGATGATTATATCATTAAGTGGGACTCAATTGTGTTAGACAAAGACCTCTAATATGATGAGGAATCGATTGCAAGTCTTGATCGTGATGTGCGTAAGTTGAGGACCAAAGAGATTAAGTCAGTGAAGGTTTAATGGAAACATCTTCCAGTTGAGGAAGCTACTTAGGAGACCGAGACGGACATGCGAGACAAATATCCTCAATTGTTCGTCGATTTAGGTACTACTTCATTCCTTCCTTAGCTTGTTTTTCCTAAGTTTGTCACTCGGGGACGAGTGATGGGTAAATTGGTATCTATTGTAACGATAGAATTCCGTCGTTATAGAAAAGCCAACGGAGAAATTTTTTGGGTCGGAAAACTTTTTCGTAGTAACTTGAAAATTCTCAACCTAGTCCAGATTCGAACGAAATCAGAGTCATTAAAGTCTTGAGAAATCTGGTAACAATCGGATGATTTATTTATGATTTTGATTACATGAGTAGTTAGATAAGTTCGGTAAGAAATCCGCACGAATTTACAGAATTGAATTCGGGTGAGTACAACTCCCGGAATCGATCTTAGCGTGAACGGTATTTTTTTAGCGTCGTTGGTTAAAGGTGTGTTGTGAAATGGGGGTCTTGGAATTTTTAAAATAGCTCACTGTTTTGTGCAAGCCGCTTTGGCGGTGGTTTTGGTCGCTCTGGCGGGACAGCTGTGGCGGGCCAGATGCGACTTAAAGTCGTAAACAAACCCCAAAATAACTTTATTCTGCACTTTTTGATTTTTAGAGATAAAGAACGAACACCAGGCGACTCTTGACAGTTTTCCACCATTTTTTAGGCTAAAGGTAAGTTTTTCACTCCCCTAATTCGTTTTTTGATTCGTAGAACGTAATAGAATGGGTAATTACCGATGGGAGAGTGTTTTTATCTAGATTCTATGGTGGAAACAACCCTATTTTGGCTGCTTGGGATCATGGGTATGATCTAGGGTTCATAGAATTGTTAGCGATTCGGGTAATTAATGATTGTTTGTTGATTCCCGTGTTATTATGATTGTTTGTAGACCAAGAACAAGCGGAACGAATCCGAAAAGGGACAGATCAAGTTTCTTAGGGTTTTAAACTTGTTTCGAGGTAGGTGATGGTTGTGATTCTATGATTGTGTGATGTATGTTTGTTCTTGCTTCATTATGATACATATATGTATGCGAATGTTGCATTGTTGATCACACTTGTTGTAAATGAGATAGATGAATAACTATATGCCATGAATCACTTCTTGATTGTATGATTATTGAGAATGTACTTGTGATTGTGATTGTTGTGTGTTGATTGGATCGGATACCATCTTCCGGTATACTAATTGGGATCGGTTGCCACGTTCCGAAATAATTATGGGATCTGTTGCCACGTTCCGGCATAAACATTGGATCGGGTACCACGTTCTGGTATGCTAACAATTTGAGTTTGGGTTCCATGAGAGGACCAATGACTTGTTATAAATGTGTATTATTGAGCATGTGATAATCGATATTGTATATGTTCGGTATGTTGCATGTTTGTAATGTTGTATTGACTTACTTATGTTACACTTAGTGGGATAGTTGCGTGATCCTACCAGTACAATGTGGTTGTGTACTGATACTGCACTTGCTCTTTCTTTGTTGAGTACATGGCATCTTCAAGCGACTACTGACAGACCTCGCTTAGAAGATCAGTGATCGTTCGAATTCAAGGGTGAGCCAATTCTTCCGGGCTGCCATGAGTTCTCTTTCGTCTATGTCCACCATTTAGGACTTGGACTTTTCTAGTTAGTTATTAGTTCGTTAGTTTGGAGTTGTGACCCTTCTTGTTTAGACTTTGGTTCATTGTTAGATGTTTTGGTACATTGACTTTCAGGTTCTAGGTGTATTTTCCGCATTGTTTAGTCGTTAGATCTTTTGGAAGTTTATGGGAACTTCAGTCTTTAGCTATTTAACTTGCTTCCGTAACTTAAATACTTTAGTTTTTGGTTTAGTTGCTTGGTTGGGGTTGGGGTTGTAGTAGTGGTTCTCCCGTCGGAGGGTTAGTTTGGGTGCCAATCACGACGGTCTGGGTCGTGACATTGACTAATGAGTAATTTCTGAACAAGAAATCTTAATGATACCACACCAATATACATATACTCTTATAGTATCATTGACTAATAAGTAATTTCTGAACAAGAAACATTAATGATACCAATACAATATATATATATCAGTTAAGCGAAATTTTCAACCCAAATGATACCTATACAGTATATGATACTGATTTAGTATCAGTTAAGCAAAAATTATCAGCCTTAATGAATGAGGAATATGGACAGTAATTTATTTTTTGAGAGAACAAGTATTTCTTGAATTACTTTGAATTGGGGTATGATAACGAACATATCATTATTTTGAGTTTTATGACCAATTTATGTAGTTTTCCCATAAATTTGGGCAATGTATAATAATTAAGAAAAAATTATTTGATATTTTTTTTTATCTTGCAATATTACTAAAAACTATATCCTAGTGCAGGGTCGTATACAATATACGAGTAACTTATGAATTGCTCATGAGCTTTTTCTGACAATATTCTTGACACAAATAAGACTAGTTGAACTTCTATAATATCATTACTCTTATTATTGAAGGGGCAATTGTCTAGACTCTAGAGCGCATGGATGGTCAAACTAAAATATGTTCTTATATTCGAGCTCTAGTTTTTTTACCCTCCAAACAATGACCAGAGTCTTCAATATTTATTTGAATAGAAGACGTATAAAAATAAGGAAAAATTACGCGGTTAAGCAAATTAATACTATTTAATTACTCATCATAGCTATAGTTTGCTATAATTATCATTCGCGACTAACATTATACATTAATTACGTGGGCTGACTTCGAGTTTGTATAATTAGTCACGTTTATATATGTATAATTCACAAGAATATACAAATACATATGTATAATATACAATTATCTAACTGATATACATATACAATTCACCTCTCTCCCACTCTCTGCCCTCTCTCGCTCTCCTCTCTCCTCCCTCTCCCAATCTCGCTCGCCTCTCTCCTCCCTCTCCCAATCTCGCTTGCCATGTATACAAATGCATATGTATAATATACAATTATCTAACCAATATACATATACAATTCACCTCTCTCCCATTCTCTGCCCTCTCTCGCTCGCCTCTCTCCTTCCTCTCCCAATCTCGCTCGCTTCTCTCCTTCCTGTCCCAATATCGCTCGCTTCTCTCCTCCTTCTCCCAATTTCGCTCGCCTCTCTCCTCCCTCTCCCAATCTCGCTTGCCATATATATAAATACATATGTATAATATACAATTATCTAACCGATATACATATACAATTCACCTCTCTTCCACTCTTTACCCTTTCTCGCTCGCCTATCTCCTCTCTCTCCCAGTCGCTCGCCTCTCTCCTCCCTATGACATGTAGCTACAAATTGTAATTATCAAACTATAGCTATGGAGAGTAATTATGCTATTTTTGAGTGGGAATATGTGAAAATTCCTCAAAAAATGATGATTCATAATCTCTATTAATGATAATTTATTTCATTTACCTGTCGCCAAACTAGATAATATATGCCATTAATTTTGTAATAATCCGTTTAAATATTAGTTCAAAATGAGTGTCGTATGATACTATGAGCAACTTTCACATATAGCAAACACAAAATTCATATTTGTATGCTATAACAAAGTTTGCATAATTGCGCTCCATAACAAACATATATATGTATAATTCGCTATACATATACAAAAAAAACAGTTGTATAATTCGCTATACATATACAAAGAAAGCAATTGTATAATTCGCTATACATATACAAAAGAAAACAGTTGTATACAAAATATCAATTGTATAATCTGTGTATGTATAAAACAAGAAAGAGAGAAAGGCAAAAGAAAACTAGGCAGAGAAATATTTGTATTGTATAATAATAAGTGTATATGACGAAGATATATGTATTTGCATGTGTATATATAATTTTCTCTCGCTTTATACAAACAGAAGCACAATTTATACATTTTGTTTCTGTTTGTATAAGCGAGAGAGGCGAGGGTGGCGAGCGAGATTTGGGAGAGTGGCGAGCGAGATCTGGGAGATGAGAGAGAGGGGAACGAAAATATATGTATATATACAATTTCCTCTCGCTTTATACAAACACAAACACATTTTATACATTTGTGTTTGTATAAAAGTGAGAGAGACGAGCGAGACTGCCACCAAACGAGAGTGATGAGCGAGATTCCACCAGGGAGAGTGGCGAAAATAGCAATAGTTTGCTATAAGGTACAATTAAATTAAAGTATATTTATAGCATTTGATTTGAATTAATAGTTTGCTATTATATACAATTTTCCCTATTATTAATTACGCACATAACAAATTTGAATATATTTTCTTATTTGAACATTCATTTCGAAAATGCCCAAATAAATTGCCTATAAAAGCAGGAGAGAAAGCGCGCTCAAATTCATTCACACTTAACACACTCTCTGCTCAAACAGAAAATGGAACCTTCTAGAACCGCCGGTGCCGCCGACGATCAACTTGCTCGGACTTCAGAAATCGAATCTCAGCTTTCCTCCGTCGTTTACGGTATCCTCCATATCTATATTGAGTTCTAGTTCAATTGTATGCATTTTATCTTGAAGATCTGTAACCAATTGAAATTTTAGCTGGACGATTTGTATATTTTGTTCTTCTTCGGAGTTTTAGTCAAATTGCTATGTTATTGTTTACTATTTCCTCTGGTAATCCTTTTACGCTTTTGCATAAGCTTTCATTTGCTGTTTTCTTCTGTCTCAGCGTCATATGTGTTGTTTTTTCGCATATTTTTTTTGAATCTCATCTCCGTGAATTGGAGACCAAAATAGTTCGAATTATAAACTTTCAGTTTTTTTTTTCAATTAAATTTATTATAATTTCTTCAGTTATAATCTTGCCTGTGTTGCTTTTCCGTGTTTAGTTGCTAGTGATTGAATTTTTCTTGAAGTTTCGATATTTTTCCTGATTTTGTTTTGTTCTGAATTAGAGAGATTTTACAAGTTGTTTGATTAATTGTAAGAGACAATATAGAAAGAACTTGGTAAATTTAGAAAATAGTTTTGTATTATCTGTCTAAAGAATAATATTAGCCAACTGTTTCAAATGATCTTCAAAACATTCATGAATTTTGCTATGAGGATATAATGCTGAGGAGTTTGGTTGGAATTGAGATAAAATGAACAATGAACAATGAACTGATCTAAACTACGCTGTATCACATGGTCTTGGTATGCTGCTTTAAGCAAAGTTTTAGATCATCTCATCTGATACATCTAATTTTGGAAGTGCACCATCCCAAGTTGGAATCTAAAAGCCTTTCTCTTCATTGCACAAATTGCATGCATCAGGTGATAAAATGATAGTAGTACTTAAATTTTTGTTTTGAAGATCCTGCATCAAACAATGGAGATGAATTATCAATCAAATATTCGGTAGACTTATGTGTCTACACTATACATACTTCATGGAACTGAAAAATAAATTAAGTGCAAATACTACGTCAGTCATATTTCAGTTTCTTCTTAAATATAAAATGGAAACTGATTGCGGAAAATCCAGGAAGAATGTAGTGTATGAGTTGCATAGCTATATACTATTGAACTTTATATTGATCAATATGTAGTTTTATGGTCTTAATCCGATTTACTGACCTATGATGCGAAGGAATGTGGTCTTGAATCCTACTTGTGACTAAGTGCACTGGACGTTCTCTTTACCTAATAACTAACTGAGGAAATCCCTAATTCAAATCCATAATTTATTACTGGAAAACTTTTTAGTGGATGTTCTGATATGACATGTTATGGAAATAATGGAACATCAGGTTAAAAGAAATAAGCTTCACTGTGTCCCGGCAGTTATTATTGGTGGTTCATGCTTCAACTCATTGAGAGGGAACTTGATGTTTTCAGTTACCCGCACGTTCTAAATGTGATACTAGAATTCATCTGCCATTGGCCTGGTCATGTTGAAATGGGGCCTTTGTTTTCATTTACTAGAAGTTTTGCTAATGTGTTGATCAGCGTTGTCATCAATTAAATGTTAATATACCTAGTGGAATTGCAATGTCATGAGGAACTTACTTGTTCTACAAAATGGTTATGCAGAGCTCTCACAACAAGTGCAAGGGGCAATGGAGAACATGCTGAAGATGATAAAGTGAGCTGATTAGCATTGTGACTGAAGGAAGTATAGTTTTATCTACATAGCAACATAAAGAAATGAGCAAATACTTGCATTAGCTTTGAAAACTTGGACTTGTATTGTTAATATTCATCTATTCTATCCTCCATTTTTTAATGTTCTTGACTAAATCTCAAGATTACTATTTTATATATATCAAATGCGTCAATATTTCGAGGGCAACCAGGAGTTTGCGTTCTTCTGAAGCTATTGGTTTTCATATTTCACTCTTTCGTAACAGTCTTTCTTGCATTTTTATTTTAACTGCGCATTCTTTCTTGCAACTTATTAGTTAGAGTTAAAGACCGTAACCATTCATTTCATTGCATCTATGGACAATTATCTCTCTCTCTCTCCCTGTCTGCTTGTTTGTGTCCTACCCTTTCACATATATATCACTTTCTACAGCGAAATTGATCAGAGCTCTACTGAAGTAACAGAAGACATGGAGAAGTGCAAGGAGTCTGCTCTTGAGAGAAGTAAAACTTTAGAGGAACAGAAGGAACATTTTCAAAGAGCTGCTTATGCTATTTTGAACATGCTAAATAACCAGGAGAGAGGATAAAGTTTGTAAGTTTATAAGTGATCCCTTAATCTCTGTTTTTCACAGAAGTGATCGTGATTTCAGCTCAGGCATAACTTGTGATGTTTATCTCATAAAAATATTCTATCAGTTTGATTTCTCATGCATTGGATTTATCATGTCATCTGTGACAGACATGCCGTAAATTGTAAATTAATTCACTTCCATATGTTTTAGATGGAACAGTCTGCTCATGTATATGCCTACTAGTGTTAGATCACATTTGGAAGCATCTTCAAAATATTTTCATAGTTCTTATTCTTTGTGCAGGTATAGAGGGAATGCCAGACATTTTGACCCCATCATTCCTCGCAACGATGTAAAAGTTGTAGAGAATCCACAAGTCACTTAGATTTGTAGCATTTTGGGAAATACATTTGAGTCCTACCTGTTAAATAAGCATTGCTTGAATCTGAACGGTAATAATCGATGTATGATCTCTACGAATCATGTGCCTTTCTGCTTGTTGACTATCCTAAAAGTTGGGTTTTGTGTCCTCTTGAAGCAAAACTTTAAACTCAAGATTCTTTCTCCTGGTCATCATTAGCTTCATACTAAAACGTGAATTTGTTGATTGTTGCTTAGGTGAAGATCACTAGCAAATTCTAGTTGAATCATTCTCAGTATTTTTGGTTCAACGTTTTAGCAAACCTGATATGTTCATAACTATGAACATGTAACCTGTCTTGGCCGGAAATTAAAGAACATCTTGCATCGACTGATGAACCACAAACTATACCTGATTTGATTAAACGAATATTTAGGGCCAAGATTGATGAACTGAAGATAGATATATTAAAGCTAAGTATCTTTGGAAGAGTTGTTGCTTTTATGTACACTTTTGAGTTCCAAAAATAATGTTTACCCCATGCTTACTTTACAACCGTTTCGTACCATTCTTGGTGAAGAAGGGAGAGTTGTTTTCTTTAGGACATCTTGAACTAGGCTGATGATTTTCTGCAACAAAATTAATTTGGCTATGCGAGTATTGTTTGTAAGGGTAATTTTCAGGTATGCTTAATATTGAACATTAGTACTGTTGTAATACTGAACTCGCAAAGCTATATATTTTTGTCACATTAAAGTCAGAATTCTGGTCATCTTCAAGCTTTAGTTCTTCTTCATTCATATTGAGATGCTTGAATATACAAGTCAGTTATTTTCGTGTTTGAAAGCTGGGGTTCAGAGTTTGCTATTACATGTTTGTTTGAGATATGCGTTTCCCTTTGTGTTTCTTTGACTTGTTTGGATGGTGGTTGTTATATTGTGTTGCATTGTTAAAATAACATAATATTATTTCTGATCGATACTTAAATTAAATTTATAGTTGGGTAAAAATAAAAAAATTATCATTTTGTGTAATAAGTAATGACCGATTTGGTGTGATTGAGTCATTTTTTTATTTTTTCTTTTTATTTTGTCTTTTATGTATAAACATGACCCTTAACTTTGTCTTTGGGTGTGCACAAGTAAACACTTAAACTTGTATAAAATTGAACAAATACACATTCATCCTACATGGCAATTTTGTGTCCTACGTGACATCCTACGTGTATTATGCCACGTAGAAAACGCGTGTCTACTAGTTCAATTTTATACACGTTTAAGGGTCTATTTGTGCACACATAAAGTTAGAGGACATAGTTGCCCGCTGGAACCAAATTAAGGGTCATATTTATGTATTATGTCATTTATTTTTACTCGTTCACTTTGAACTTTGCACACCGATTAATGAGTATTTTATCATAATACTCATATTGATTGATGTATTGTCTACTTTTAGGAAATGATTTGGGGATAAGTAATTACTGTTGAGGATAAAAATTGAAAATAATAATAATTGTTTTTATATATTAAAAGTGACAGCCAAAAGTGAAATTTTGGAATACTGGACAAAAAAAAAACTGAACGGATGAAATATTTAAATCATATTTTATCACAATATATTCACCAAAACAATATTACGATACATTTGAAGATTGATTTGCAACTAGATCTTTTGGTATAGTTTCTAACGAGGCCGGCCTTGATAGAAGTCCCCCTTCTCCAAACATTTCAATCAGAAAGTTACATTGAAAACAACAGGTTACGATTATGTATAAAGAAAATTACATTGTACAACAAAGTATATATTAAGGAGACATTAACAATAAAAGTAAGAATTAATTAGGGTACTAATTAAACATTATTGGTAGCTTCCTATAGGTAATCTTGAGAACAAGACCAGGATAAACATCATCAACATCATTGATATGAGTATTCTCTATCAATATAAAAGGATCGCCGCACTTATCAGATATTATTTGAAGTGTTTCTCCTTCTCTAACTACGTGTATTTCATTGCACAATCTTAATTGTTGATTATCCTCTCTAAGATTTCGAGCTTCTGAGAAAGAGCAACACTTCATTAGTATTGCTGAAATCAACAAAAACATAAGAAATATTGTTGAAGAATTGAAGGTTTCTCTCGAGGCCTTTCTTGAGGAAGCCATATATATTTGTGAAAAATAGATAGAAAAGAAAGAGATTATTGTACTTCTAGTATTTATAAGAAAATATGAGAGAAATTTTATTAGTCCTAATCCTAGTATGTGAAGGAAAAATTATCTTTTTAATTATTTTATATTCTTTGCAATTTACATGCTTAACGTATCCATTCCTTTCTAATTTAGGGTAATTATTTTAGGAAAAAATTCATCAAATTTAGGGCGTTAGTTTGAGAACTATTTTTGAGTAAAAAATAAATAAGTTGAGGATATTTTTAGATCAATAGATGGATGAAGGATATTAATGAATCATTCTTCCTACGTTAGAGATATTTTTGATTCTTTTCTATTTATTTTATTTGCAAGAAGTTGGTAAGGACAACTTTAACTCTTAAAAATATAATTATGAGATCAATAAAATTTACCAATAATATTAGTTATTATTAGTTTTACTTTTAATTAGAAGAGAAGAGGTCGCTCATAATGTTTTCGGGTAACGATAACTTAAGTATTTTTTCCCCAAAATTAAATTAAATTATGATATCAGAAAAGCTATAGGGGAAGTGGGAGAAAGAAGCCTAGTGACCACCTTTTTTTTCGTGAGAAATCTATTTGACCCAAGTGAAATTTTCCCCTTCTACCTTTAATATTATTTCGTCACAAAATAAGTGTCACTTTAGTAATAACAATAAAAAAATATTTCAAAATAAGTGTCATTTTAGAAACTAAAAATCATAATTAGTTTTGGGACGAGTGAGTATTATTTCTCTGAAATAAATACGTAAGTAGTAGAAATATTTAAAATTTTAAAATATCATTAATAAAATTAATTTAGTAAAATATATCAAAAAAAACTTTCTTAAAAGTTATGCCAACTCAACATGTATTTGAATTCATAATAATAGTGATAACAAAATTATATCAGAAAAACAATAATTTAATTGATATAACAATTAAATTTAAAAAAATTATTTTTTTAACAAAGAAAAAATCAAATATTTTATTACCTTATTGATGTCTTCCAACGAGAAAATGATCAAAATGGTCCTTAATGTATGGACTTTGATTTCACTTGGTCCTTAATATATGAACTTGATGGAAATAGTTCTTTATGTATCATAAAATGTGATCAGTTTGGTCCTTACCCCTAAAATTAACATATTTCTTTTATTTTTTGCCGTCAAAATACACGGAATATGTAAAAGATGCGCTCATTCAAGACATTTTTTCTTCCCCTGTTTCCAATGGCATTCAAGTTTACCGTGTATTTTGACGGCAAAAAAAAAGAAATATGTTAATTTTAGGGTTAAGGACCAAACTGATCACATTTTATGATACATAAATGACCATTTCCATCAAGTTCATATATTAAGGACCAAATGGAATCAAAGCCCATACATTAAGGACCATTTTGATCATTTTCCCGTCTTCCAACCATATAATGCACTAAGGAGTTGTTTGTCGTAAGAAATAAGATATAATGATTTCAACATAAAATATAAAATTATTTTATCATGTTTGATTGGAGGTATTAGATAATACTTAAATTATTTATTCCATATATATGATGAAATAACATATCTTGAAATAACTTATCTCGAAATTAATCATCCCAAAATAACTAGTTTTCAACCAAACAACCCTAAGAATAATAAATTTTTGATATTCTTATCCATCATAAAATTTATGACACCTTTCAAGTTTTTGAGATAAATAAGGATTTAATATTTTTTTGTTTTCAAAAAGGTTATTAGAGTTTTTTTTTTCACAAAGGAAAAGGGCCTGATATACCTTTCAATTTTGCTATTTAGAATTGAAATACATCTCGTTATAAAAATCACTCATATATACCCTTAATGTAATACAAACGACTCACATATACCCTTAATTTAATACACACGACTCACATATACCCTTCTCTAACAGAAGTGAAAAAAATAATTTAAATTTAGTTTTTAATTGTTTTAAAAAAAAAATATAATCCATATGTGGTATATTTATCCTCCCCACACATATTTTTTTTTGACTTTTTTTGTTTCAACAACTAACTTAAATTTATTATTTTGATG
>JAJOOO010005427.1:0-39251 GCA_029582685.1 Solanum piurae | reverse complement strand
TGGGATTTCACTAGTGGGTTCCTTTCACCCATTAGGTCCCTAATTTTCAGTCAGTTTCTTGATTCCCTTATTATGACTAGACCTAGGGTTTCTTGAATTTTAGAATTATTGGGTTCTTAGCTATTAGAATGATCCAAATGAGATTAGTATGTTAATATTCAGTTTATTGCAAGAATTCCAGAACCCTAGCTATCTATTTCTTTAGTTCTTGAATTACACATGCTAGGTCAGATATTTCAGTAATTTAGTTATACATGCCTCAGTTATTAATGCATCAATATCAGTTTAATTGTTGCATTCTCAGTTTGCATGTTCAGTTTGAGCTATCCAATATTTACAGAAATTCAGTCATAACCAGTTAACCATTTAATTCATTGGGAGTAGCATAATACCGAGTTGAACTAGGGTTCAGCGTACCCATATAGTTCCAGAACTACGAGCCACGTAGGTATAAGTCCCCTCTGTGGGCAACATCAATTTAGTGATCACGCCAGCATGCCTTTATACCTCTGGCAGGGTATATTGGGTCCTCTCGATGGGGCGTATACATCAGACTGCACATTTAGCTCATGTGGTTTTATGTCGGTTATTAGTAGCTCCCACAGTTCAGTTAGACTCTATTGCATTGACCACATTTACATTTCATTCAGTATTAAGTTAGAAGGTTATAAATTGGTCACTGCATTCAGTTATCTCAGCATTCAGTATTTATATCATGTTCAGATTATGTCATTACTTATTTGCTTTGTTCAGTTATGATGCTTTTTCAGCTTTATTCTACCCTGCATGCTCACTACCTTTCAAGTACTGACACATACGTGCGCTACATATTCTCATGATGTAGGTTCAGGTTTTCAGCATCCAGATCACGCCTAGATCGATTCTCGATCTTCAGTTCAGCAGCATCACTAGTGAGTCCTCATTCTTCGAGCACTAGTGACATGTTTATCTTTATCTCTTTTAGTCTTTAGTTTAAGTTTTGCTAGATCTTGTTGGGGCATGTCCCAACATTTCTAATCAGTTTAGAGGCTTATTTCAAACATAGTTAGATTCAGCTTAGTATTGAGTTAATATCTTCTTTGTATTAAACTCATCAGTTATAATTTATCTCAGTATAGGTATTCCCCATCTTTTCAATTTGTTTATGATTTAGCTTCCGCATCAATTTATTATCTTTAGTATGCTCATGATCATGCCAGCAGGGTTAGCTTGGGATCAATTATGGTCCTAGGTCCCATGTTCGCGTCTCGGGGGTAGTCTTGGGATGTGACACATAATGTATTCAGTTATATATGTCTAAGTATACGAATGCATCATTATCAGATTAATTGTTGCAGTCTCAGATTGCATGTTCAGTTTTGAGCTATCCATAATATACAGAAACCCAGTCATAATGTGTTAACCACTTAATCTATTGGGAGTAGCATAATACCAACTTGGACTAGGGTTTCAGTGTACCTATATAGTCCTAGAACTATGAGCCACGTAGGTGTAAGTCCCCTATGTGGGTAACATCAGTTTAGTGATCATGCCAGTCATGCCTCTATACCTTTGGCCGGGTATATTGGGTCCTATCGATGGGGCGTATACATCAGACTCCACATTTAGCTCATGTGGTCTTATTGTCGCTTATTAGTAGCTCTCACAGTTCAGTCTGAATCTATTGCGTTGACCATATTTCAGTTATGTCAGTATTCAGTCTCAGCATGTTATAAATTTGGTCATTGCATTCAGTTAGTTCAGTATTCAATATCTATATCATGTTCAGATTATGCTCTTGCTTTATTGCTTGTTCAGCTATATGTTTATTTCAGCGTTATTCTATCTTGCATGCTCAGTACCTTTCAAGTACTGACGCATACTCTGCGCTACATTCATGATGTAGTTTCAGGTTCTCAGCATCCAGAGCACACTTAGATCGATTCCTGATCTTCAGTTCAGCAGCATCACTAGTGAGTCCTCATTCTTCGAGGACTACTGACATGTTTATCCTTATCGCTATTAGTCTGTAGTTTCAGTTTTTCTAGATCTAGTTGGGGCATGTCCCAACATTTCTAGTCAGTTTAGAGGCTTATTTCAAACATAGTTAGATTCAGCTTAGTATTGAGTTAATATTTTCTTTGTATCAAACTCATCAGTTTTCATTCATTCCAGATTTAGTATATGGATATTCCCCATCACTTCAGATTTACTTATGATTATAGCTTCCGCACAATTTCTATTATTCAGTTTATCTTTAGTATACGCATGATCATGCCAGCAGGGTTAGCTTGGGATCACTTGTGGTCCTAGGTCCCATGTCCGCATCTCGGGGGTAGTCTCGGGGCGCGACCAAACTTGGTATCAGAGCATTAGGTTTAAGTGTCCTAGGATGTCTGAAAGGCCGCACTAAGTAGAGTCTTTTTCATGGGTGTGAAGTGAACCACATCTAATGAGAAGGAGGCTATGAAGTGTTTTAGGAAAACTTCACTTTCTTGATATTCTTATCGTGCGTTGGTATGATCTACTTTCTAATCCATCGTTATGCGCTTAAGATCATGCCTCCCCGTAGAGCTAACGCCATGAATGTTAATGCAGCTCCTCTAGTCCCAAATCAGGAAGTTTCGAATGCTGAATTTCGGAATGCTATCCAACTGTTGGCTCAGAGTGTGACCAACCAGAATAATCAGCAGGTTGAAGGAGATAAGCTTAGGGAAATCGTTAAGGTAAACAAGAAAGATAGAACAGGGAACTATGAGTACTCCAGCAGAAATCGGGTGGTGGAAATCACTTAAAGTTTCGACAAGATCAATATAGTAGGGCACCAGGCTCTAAGTCTCAGGGAAGTGTTTTAGGAAATAGGACCAACCTAACTTGTCCAAAGTGTGGTAAGAACCATCCAGGCAAGTGTCTTGCAGGCAAGGAAGGATGCTTTGGGTGTGGTCAGTCTGGTCATAGGGTGAAGAATTGCCCTTCTGCCAGGAAGGGGCAAAAAGGTAACAATACTAGGGCTCAGTCTACAACTCCAATAGTACCGGCAGGTCGCCCAACTCAGCAGGGTGTGTCATCTTGTACAGGTAAAAGTTAGTGCCAAGACCGGCTTTATGCTCTCCTGGCTCACCAAGACCTGGAAGATTCCCCTGATGTGATCACTGGTACGTTATGAGTCTTTGATCTTGATTGTTTTGCATTGTTAGATCGAAGGGCTACTCTTACCTTTGTAACTCTCTTTATAGCAGTAATCTTAGGAGTTAGTCTAGAAACTTCTTCAGAACTCTTCTCAATCTCTACCCCAATTGGTGACCTAGTTATAGCTAGACAGGTATACATAATCTACCCTATCTGACTCTCTCAGAAAGTCACCTCAGCATATCTTGTAGAGTTAGAAATGGTGGATTTCGATATAATTCTAGGCATTGATTGGTTTCAGTTCTGTCATGCCGCAGTCGATTGTAGAATTCAGGTTGTTCAGTTCTAATTTTATAACGAGCCAGTCTTAGAATAGAAGGGTAGTAGCTCAGTGCCTATATGTCGATTATTCTCTTACCTTATGGCCAGAAAGAGGTGAATCTAGAGGGTGGTGTAGCACATATTGAGAAAAAGGGAAAGAAGTAAAAAAAAGATGTTCATCGGCTTGCTCTCTTAGGAATTAGTCTTACTAATACATCAGATGGTGGTGTGATAGTCCAGAATACATCAGAACCTTCATTGGTAGTGGAGGTTAAGGGAAACATGACAATGATCCTATATTATTTCAGTCAGAAGGTGCAGTTCAACAGCAGAAAGTAGAGGTTTTCTCCCAAGGGGGAGATGGTCGCTTATGTGTTCCTTAGGTGGATGAGTAGGTGAAGCAGCCTTGATAGGGCCAGATTCAGCTCATGAAGCTATGGAGAAAGTGCCACTCATTAGAGATAGATTTAAGACACCCAGAGTCGCTAGAAATCTTATGCAGATGTAAGGAGAAGGGAACTAGAGTTCCAAGTTAACCACTTAATCTATTGGGAGTAGCATAATACCGAGTTGGACTAGGGTTTCAGTGTACCCATATAGTCCAAGAAATATGATCCACGTAGGTGTAAGTCCCCAATGTGGGCAACATCAGTTTAGTGATCATGTCAGTCATGCCTCTATACCTTTTGCCGGGTATATTGGGTCCTCTAGATGGGGCGTATACATCAGACTCCACATTTAGCTCATGTGGTTTTATTGTCGGTTATTAGTAGCTCCCACAGTTCAGTCAGAATCTACTGCATTGACCATATTTCAGCACAGTCAGTATTCAGTTTCAGCATGTTAAAAATTTGGTCATTGCATTCAGTTAGTTCAGTATTCAATACATATATCATGTTCAGATTATGCTCTTGCTTTATTGCTTGTTCAGTTATATGTTTATTTCAGCATTATTCTATCCTGCATGCTCAGTACCTTTCAAGTACTGACGCATACTCTGCGCTACATCTTCTCGTGATATAGGTTCAGGTTCTCAGCATCCGGATCACACTTAGATCAATTCATGATCTTCAGTTCAGCAGCATCAGTAGTGAGTCCTCATTCTTCGAGGACTAGTGACATGTTTATCCTTATCGCTATTAGTCTGTAGTTTCAGTTTTGCTAGATCTAGTTGGGGCGTGTCCCAACATTTCTAGTCAGTTTAGAGGCTTATTTCAGACATAGTTAGATTCAACTTAGTATTTAGTTAATATTTTCTTTGTATTAAACTCATCAGTTTTCATTCATTTCAGATTTAGTATATGGATACTCCCCATCACTTTATATTTATTTATGAATATAGCTTCCGCACAGTTTCTATTATTCAGTTTATCTTTTGTATGCTCATGATCATGCCAGCAGGGTTAGTTTGGGATCATTTGTGGTCCTAGGTCCCGTGTCCACATCTCGGGGGTAGTCTTGGGGCGTGACACCAACCCACCTCTATTTCACTCTCCATTTTCTATATTTGGGGAGTAAAATAGAGAATGAGCTCTCCAACCATTCTCTAAATGACACTCTATTCTCCATTTATAGAGAGGTGAATAGTAGTTCTTCAAATTTGGAGAACTACTATTCACCTCTCTATTTCACGTTTTCATTATTTTATTATTATTTCTATTATTTTATAATTAATATATTGTTTTTCATATAAGACCATTAATTATATCTCTAATATTAGTAATTCGTTTTAAAGGTAATATAACATTTTAAAAAATATATTATTTAATATATACTACTTTCATTCTGAATTAATAATGTTTCAATTTTTTAAAATTTTCGTCACTTTAATATTGTTTGATATCATTATTAATTTTCACTATGAAGAATGCACAAAATTAAAATGATAAGATGAAAATTCTAATTTAAAAATACAATACATAACCTAATAATTTAAATACAAGATAACAACACATAATGTAATTTCTTTTTGGGTCGCGGGTCACCCATGTGGACCGACTCGGTTCGATTTGACCCGAACTGACCCAATATATTTTTTTGAAAGAAAAGATAAACTACAGATTAAAAAAATGGGGGGAACAGTTACAAAGTAACTGCTCCAACGTAAAGAAACTCCTTTTTTATGGCTTTATCTAACACTTCTCTGTGAAGAAAGAGAGGGCAAGAAAAAGTGAACAGAGAAAATAAGACTGAAAAACAAGAAATACTTTCTTTCTTTAGAAGAAAATCAACAAACAAAATTAACATTTAGTTTGTGAATCGTACCTTTTGTTTCCTAGTGATTCAAAGTGTGACTGTGGAACAATTCATTTTTGGTAGCAAATCAAGGACATCCGCTGCAAGTATAAGGTACACAACTCGTTGGGTTTGCTCAATATATCTTACAATGGTATCAGAGCCAAGATTAATTGTTCCTTGTTTGAATAATAATTGAAATTTTCTGGTTGAAAGAATAAAAAAATTTGAAATCTATTTATAAATATGTTTATTTTTGTTCAATAACGATCTATTTTCTTTTGGTTACTCGATATTCCATTATGAGTAGGAAAAAAAGAAGAGATTTACTAACCTAAGTATTTTTTTTTCTTACTTGTGGTTCTTTCATGGAATTTTTGTTGAGATTTGTTTTTGTTGTTTCATGTTTTTTTTCTCCATGGATGTAATGGGAGAAGATGAGTAAAATTTCTAAAGAGTTATATATTATATGTTGAAAAGAAATAGACTTTAAGTTGGATAAGGACTTGAAAAGGTCAAGTTCTATTTTTTTTTAAAATAAAATTAAAATGGAAGCGAGTATAAGGGACAGAATCATGTGCAAGCCATATTTTTGTTTAAGGATTAAAAAGGAAAAATAAAATGGTTCCATTTTTTCTAATAAAATACTTGTATCCTTTTCTTTGGAATCATAAAGTACTATTGTTTTTTTTATGAAAAATAGACAATGGATTTGTAGTATTTTTTTATGTTAATAAAGTATTTATTTTTATTTACTTTAACATAAGATTTCTTCAAGTGGTCAAATCAGATTGTGGTTGACATGGAATTTTTTTTAAGGCAATGAGTTATCTTCTTTACTTAATAAAGAATAGTGACTACTTGTTTTGACTAGATTATAATTTTAATTATGTGTATTAAAATTGGTCTTGATAAATTCACTTAGTCCTAATATTCCTTAAACAATTCCTTGTCTCCTACGAGAAATTTGTGACATACGTTGTCGCATTAAATTTGTATTAACCATATTTCCATTTTTGTTCCCATTTCTGATATGGCTGAACGGGAACATGCTCGAGTTACTCCAACTGGGAGTTCTCAAAGTAGAGTAAAGGGATAAGGTAGAAGAGCAAGTCGTCATAAGACACATTTCTGAGGGCGTGAAATAATATAATTTGATGTCCCAAAGGTGACACAAAATCTGTCAAGGAATCAAAGGCTCATTTGAAAGGAAAAAGAGAAAACATTTAAGGAGTTTAAGTCTTTGAAGATATACCCTAATATTTCAGCACGTGATTTTATTCACCGTTTTCAAATAAAATGTACTGAACTGGCTGATTATAAGGAAATTTCAGATTAGAGAGCCTTAGCTTATTTAACAGATGCTCTCTGTGAACCTTGGGGCAGTAGATTGACTGATGTTTATCATGACATATTGCCCAGTCATCCTTTTAGGGTGTATATTTGTTGTCTTGAAGACTTGTGGAGGATTTTAGTCTTTAAAAATATTAATAATTTGTTTTTGCTAATTTGCTTTTCAGTATATGAACTATGTAGTTTGTTTTTTCTCAATTTATGTTATTAGACTTAAAAATTCTTTCTTTTAAAGTCTTTACTATATTAGGATACACAGTAAGAAATTAGATTCGAATAATGGTTAAATGTTTAGTTTGTAGATGATGATTGGAGGCATACATGTCTTTTCGATTTTACATTAAATATGAAATCTTTATGAGAATTGATTTTCTTAAATGTGTATGTCACATGCATAATTAATCAAAAATTCTTGCCTTATTACATCTTAATAACAGACATGGCATCAAAAAACATCATTGCTGACTTAAACAAAGGTGAAAAACTTAACGGTGACAATTACGACATCTGGAGTCATAAAATATGGTATGTACTGGAAGAGAAAAATGCAATGGAAGGTATAGATCACGTTTTGAATCAACCAGAAAAGGGTAATTCTACACAATATAGAAGAGATATTGAAGCTTACAAAACTTGGAAAAAAGCTAATTCCACTGCACGTGGAATAATAGTTAGTTCTGTGGTTGATCACCTCATACATGAATGTGAGGAATTCCCTACTTCTCATGCTATGTGGACACATCTACGAGGAATGTATGGGGGTACGTCTGTAACCTGCCTCCGACAGGTGACTATCAAGTTTGACACTTACAAAAAGAGTCATGATCTAAATATCAAACAATACCTAAGGGTGATGTCAAACATCATAGATCAACTCAAGAGTGTTGGCCATGTTCTTTCAGATGAGCAACAAGTTCAGGATTTAATTCAGTCTCTTCCCAATAATTGGAAATATTTGAAGGGTAACTTGACTCTAATGATAGCATCAAAACGTTTTCTGATGTTGCCCGTCATGTTGAACTTGAAGATGACTGGCTTGGTGCTGCTAAAGTTACTTCTAATGACTTTGTGGCAGATTCAAGTGGTAAAATTTTCAGGTTTCAAGCTCAAGAAGAATTGGAAAAGAAATGGGAAAGACAAAGAGACTGGAGAAGGACCCTCTAAGCAAAAAGAAGAAGCCAAATTCCAAGAAAGGAAAACGCTTTTTCAAGAAGAGAGAGAAGAGTAAAATGAAGTGCTACAATTGCCAAGTATTGGGGCATTTTTCTCGTGAATGTACTGAGCCCAAAAAGGTAGCATTTCTAAACGTATCTCTAAGTGCTACATATATTTCTAGCACTTCTTTACTAACTGAATCTTATTTGTGTGGATTGTAGAGTCAGGATTCACCGACCACATGAGTCGAGATAGAGTGGCGTTTGTGGAATTTCATCAAGTTTCATATAAATCAAGGTGGATCTACGTAGGAAATAATGCTAGGCTAAAAGTCAAAGGTATATATGCACTTGCAAAGTGGACTTGCGTGGTGGCCATTCCTTGATGTTGCATGATGTTCTATATGCTCCAGAGATTCGACGAAACTTAGTTTTTGTGTTTGTTCTTTTAGACATTGGTTTTGATTTGTTTTTTAGTCGTAATGATGTTAGAATAACTCTATATAATGTTTTATATGGTTTTGGACTACGGTATAATCGTTTTATCATTTTAGATTGTAATCCTTCGACTTATGACTATTATTTTGACCGTTGTGTAATGACATGTAATATTAGGTCACATAGGGCAAGATCAAATGAATAGGTTGGCAAAGGAAGGGCATTATAGGTTCTTTCACCAAAAATGATATGCCAACTTCTGAAAATTGTCTTGTTGAAAAGATTACGCGTAAACCATTTGGGAAGGCTGAGAGAGTTGAGTTTCCACTTCAATTAATTCATTCTGATATTTTTGGTCCAATGAATGTAAGGGCAAGGTCTAGTGCTACATACATCATTACATTTATTGATGATTTCACGCGCTTTGGATATGTTTATGTGATTTCGCATAAATCTAAAGCACTTGATTGCTTTAAAAGATATATGAATGAAGTTGAAAATTAATTAGATAAAAGCATAAAAGCTTTAAGAACCAATCGAGGACGTGAATATTTCAAAACAATTTGAAGAATTATGTACTGAAAAGGGTATTAACAGGCAATTAACTACATCTTATACACCTCAACAAAATGGTGTAGCTGAAAGAAGAAATAGAACATTGTTGGATATGACAAGATCAATGATAGCACAGAAAAATTTGTCTATATCTTTCTGGGGAGATGCATTATTGACTGCGGCTTATATATTGAACAAACTGCCTTCTAAATCAGTGTCTTCCACTCCTTATGAACTTTGGACTGGTCATAAAATAAACTTGAATGATCTACGACCGTGGGGTTGTGCAGCATACATTAAAGATCGTTTTGATGAGTTTGGTATACTAACTCCAAAAGGAAAGAAATGTATCTTTATATGGTATTTTGAATGCTCCAAAGGATATGTGTTCATTGATGAACTTGAGGATGGAAGTATTACTAAAATTGTATCACGAGATGTCAGATTTTTGGAAAATAATTTTCCCAAAAGGGTAAAATAGATGAAGTTGAGCCTCTCTACGAAATGTTGAATTCAGAAGATTAGGTAATATTGTCAGACATACTTGATAATTTGGCGCAATTGTAAATGTATTATATTTGTGACGATTATTTTTCATGTTCAAAACAAAATTAATTTTAGGACAATATTTTTGTCACAAATTAGGTACATTATTAGTGACAAAATGATATGTAACTAATAACTTAAAATTTGTGGCTAATGTTATTCAATAAATGGCGCCAACTCATTTTTTGGTGGGAAACTTTAAGGGACAAAAATTTGCTTTGAAAATCCTCCATAGACAGTGTTGTGTTTCCTCAGATTTGTCCTTAAATCCCTTTGTCATGTGTGTTATCGGTAATCTTCAGAAAATCTTATCAATCTATAACAGTCAATCTCCTCATGATCTTGTTTTCCATAATGAGTGCATGTCACATTAGGATTATACTTGGCTTTCTTTCCTTTGAACTTTTGATTATGTTTTTGACACCTTTGTGGCTGTTGAGGATAAATATATCTGGGAAATTGATTCCAGATTTATGAGGAGCAACAATGGGCCTTTGAACCTGTTTTCCACCTCTATGTTGGCTTCTATTTCCAATCATGAAACCTCCGGTTCCAGCGATAAAAGCAGTGGTATCAGAGGGAACAAGTGGGTTCATATATAACTTCCTCTCTGATGTTCATCTTGTAGAATTAAAGAGTATGCAAAGTTGATGTTAGGCAAGGGTTAATCATCAAAATATTACCCCTAGCCTGTGAGTATCTATCATTCAATACCATAAGAAATTTAATAATCCTTTCATGCTGTAGAGACTTCTCCAGCTTCTAGTTTCCTTCACAAATACATAACAACTATACTTGGTGTTTTGAGTTAAAGGAATCCAACTCTTCTCATAATCTTTTCAATTTTGCGAAATAACTTGCAATTTTATTATTACCGTGTGAAATAACGTTGATGAATTTAAGTTCAAGCTCCGTGTATTCTCAATGAAAGACATTTCGGTATATTTGACATAGATTTAATTTAGGAACATAAGCTTAAAAAGTTTTCATTATTTTCTTAAATTTCATATCAATTAAGTCAAACTAGATCATTCTTTTTTAAACTGAGGGAGTATTACCTAAAAGCAACACAACTTAACATGAAGTCCGTAATTTATTTATTGATTAAGGAGACAATCTACATATGGACGTCATACAACCAACTAACTAGTTTCAAATCACAATGTAGGTAGCATAGACAAAAAAAAGATATAACAAGAACATGAAAAGAACCTACAATTCCATCCACTGTAGCAAATTCATGTTGAGATTTCATTATCTAGATGATAGGATGTTCGTTTCCTTCAAGGAATATATACTGACCATTATGAAGAGCGCATGCACAATTTTGAGCACCAATATCATATCCAACACAAGGAGGCTTAACGCTTCCATCTTGGTACCACATTTTTCTTTTTTGCACCAAATCAATGAAGAAATTGTCTAATGTTTCTCTTGTGATACTTGGCATAACAATAACATGTGCAATATTCCTCACGCAAGAGAGTTGTGAATGACGAGTAAATTCATGATCATGAGGACTCTCAAGTACAACTATAGTGCTACACTCATTAAGCATCACACTGATATTTGCTTGTTGAAGACGATCTTTCAAATATCTAGCGTTGTTGAGGCATCTCTTAACATCTCGTTGTATCCCAATTTGACCATTAGAGCTTAAACAATACCACAACAAAATTGGAGTTAAACCATTTCGACTTCCAAAAATTGTGGCATCCATAGAAGAAATGTATTCCACATTTCTCGAGAGATAAGCGATGTGACTTTTTCTTGTTATTTGAACTCCACAAGGAATTGGACATCCTAAGAATTTGTGACCTGAAATTGTGACACTTCCAATTGGCTTCTTAAAACTAATCACCTGTCCTCAATTAATTGAATCACAAACAATCAAATTTTACTTTTAACTGTAGTATATATCTTTAAAGTGTTTGTTGGACATATGTTAGAAAACTCACATTTTTAATGAAAGGGACAATAAGTCCATTTAGTGTTGCATCACAATAGATGTAAAACTTATTATGGGAATAACCACAATCTTCAAGTATTTGAAGAATAACATCAATGTCATCAACTGCCCTTTGAATGTAGTTCCTACCATTAAGAAAAAGGCCAGGCTAGAGCTCTAAAATAATGAAATAATTAATTAAAGAGTGAAATAAATATGAATATTTACCAATATTAATATTTATAATTGCTGGTTTGTCCTTGTTATGAAGCAATTTTTCTCTCAAATCAGAATAATCCATCTCTCCATTTCTTGATGAGGATCATTTCCAAATCTATTATGTATAACCTTGTAGCTTTAAAGACTGAATAACGAGAATCTTTTGATGGTATAAGATTCCATTAGGAAGTAACTCTCGCCTACAAAGAAAATATTATTAAGTTAATTTTAAAAAAGAACATTATTCTATTTTAATGTAGTGACTCATTAATTTCATTAATGTAGGTCCATTTTGGAATTTGGATATGCTAACAATGGTAGATACGGTAATATATAACTTAATTGTTGTTAAATATGGTTTTTAGAGGCAATTAATATTTTTTGTAAATATTCTTAAAGTTTATAACATCATTTGATCCAATGACAATATATTAACTAGTGTAGATAAATACTTTAATACTCTTTGTTAATGTACATATTTATTGCCACTAAAAACTATTTTTATTAAGGTGAGAGTAGATACTTACCCTATCAAAATACCATGAAGATTTCCTTTTGTGCCACCATGAGTAACATAACCCCAATATTCATCCTTCTCAATTTCCCATAATTTTGCAAACCAATCCAAAACAGCCACTTCAAAATCTTTTGAATGAAAATTCACAGGGTTTTCCATGAAAGGATCACTACAATTATTTAAGTTAAATTGCAAAAGTGGAGCTAAAGCAACGTGGTGATCATAACATATGTTCTCTGGAAAACCTAGAGAGACAAAAGGATCAATTATACAATTCATAAATTAATATTTAATTTTCACATTACAAATTAGCACTACATTCGTAAGCCTTCCACGTATTGCATTCGTTCGTCAGGGAATCCCTACGTTTGCTTTCATTCAATGTTTTTATGGGTCAATTTATAAACTAGTTAATAATTTACATGAAAGACAGAAGATCAAATGAAGGAGAATAGTAAAATACTACCAAGATGATATTTAACTCTTTGTGTAAGTGTCTTTAAATAATTATCCAATATATAGTCAGGTGAAGAAACACCACTTCCCAACCCAGGCTCTACCACGGCTAGTTGCAATTTCTTTCCTGGCACTGGTGGTGTCACCTTTACTACTTTCTTGATGTTGCCACTGACAATATTCTCACTTGGAAGAGATGCCACTATTTTGCTCATCATTTTAGTGCAAAGCATCATCATGCAAGTCAAGATTTCGGTAAAAACTTAGATCACTAAGAGAATGAAGAAATACACAAAAGGGTTTTTAAAGGAGGCTTTTGTATTGCTTCAAGATTGCTTGCTCTTGCTTTGTTCATTTACAAATGAATGCCCCTGTATTTATACTACACACTTTGGGGCTAAAGTTCAAATAAAAATTCTACGCAAGTCCCTACATTAGTACAAGTAGGCCCCTCTTCTATAATTCTCTACAAGTCTACAGATTTCTAAGGACTTCCAAGAATTCTTCTCGAGTATTCTAGAGTCTTCTTCAAACCTCTCCAAGACTTTAGATTCTTCCATCAAGGCTAACTCATTTATTCTTTAATTTTTATGCCTAAGTGTTATGACAAAGTGACGGGTCATGACATTAGGCTACAACTCTTCTCTATGTCATTTAGTTACGAAGTTTCTATCCTAAAAGAAATATCGTTCTTTTTTCATGGATCAGATCCGATAATGAGAATAGTACTATGTATTCACTAAATTAAAATTTTGAATCCACCTCTACTTTCCCATCCAAAAATAAATAAACAATATAAGTATCAATATGTAAGATTCCTGAAGTACCAGTGATGTCTTGTTGTTGGTCAGGTAGTTTCTCTTGGATAGAATCTTTTTGGTCCTTTGTTGTTTTACTTCCATTATGTTCTTCAAATATGTCTTTTTGTCTTATCACCTATAGATTCAATTTGTTATTTTAAAAATGATTGAAAAAGAAATATATATTATCGAATACAATGAGCAAGCTCAACAAAAGATTCACGCCAGCAAAAAGTAAAATCTTTCTCTCAAAATTAATAGTTCAAAGTTGACAACAAATTAGAACATTGCCTATATTATGTAAGTAGACATAAGTCATGATTAATTAATTACCCACATAGATCAAAAAGGGATTTAAACATTGTACTCTCTAGTACTATTCCCTTATTTAAATGATCCTCTTCTTCTTTATTCTCTTCCGTCGAAAGATTTGATCTATTATCAATGTTGACCTCCATTAAGGTATGATCAAACTCACATGGAAATTCACGCATAACCAAACAAAAATAAAATAATTAATAGTATATAAGTCAACTGTAAGATGTTTAAATAAATTAATTACGTATCATAAATAATTAGTTACATACCGGTAATAAAATTAATTTAAAATTTAGGATTCATCTCCATCTCCACGTCAAAATA
Organism: Solanum piurae; assembly: GCA_029582685.1. Taxonomy (NCBI): domain Eukaryota; kingdom Viridiplantae; phylum Streptophyta; class Magnoliopsida; order Solanales; family Solanaceae; genus Solanum; species Solanum piurae. Next base: position 24,959 of record JAJOOO010005427.1, on the reverse strand, counting down.
ATTTGAAAGAAGTAATATAAATCAATTGTAAAATATTAATTTCTTAAATACCGTAGATACCTTGTTGTTGTTGTTGTTGTTGTTGTTGTTTTTCGAGTGGTTCCTCATCAAAAAACTTTGTTTCTCTTTTTCCTCTTTGCTTTCACTACATTCTTCAGATCTCTCGTTCTGTATCATCTTCTTACAACTTTGCTTTCAATACTTCAATACTCTTTGTTAATGTGCATATTTATTGCCGCTAAAAACCATTTTTATTACTGTGATAGTAGATACTTACCCTATCAAAATACCATGCAGATTGTCTTATGTGCCACCATGAGTAACATAACCCCAATATTCATCCTTCTCAATTTCCCATAATTTGGCAAACCAATCCAAAACAGATACTTCAAAATCTTTTGAATGAAAATCCACAGGGTTTTCCGTGAAAAGATCACCACAATTATTTATGTGAAATTTCAAAAAGTGGAGCTAAAGCAATGTGGTGATCATAACATATGTTCTCTGGAAAACCTAGAGAGACAAAATGATCAATTATAGAATTCATAAATTAATCTTTAATTTTCACATTACAAACTAGTACTACATCCATAATCCTTCCATGTATTGCATTCGTTCGTCAGGAAATCCTTACGTTTGCTTTCATTCAATGTTTTGATGTGTAAATTTATGAACTCTAGTTCATAATTTACATGAAAGACAGAAGATCAAATGAAGGAGAATAGTAAAATATCACCAAGATGATATTTGACTCTTTGTGTAAGTGTCTTAAAATAATTATCCAATATATAGGCAGGTGAAGAAACACCACTTCCCAACCCATGCTCAATCACGGCTAGTTGAAATTTCTTTCTTGGTCGTGATGGTGTCACCTTTACAACTTTCTTGATGTTGCCATTGACAATATTCTCACTTGGAAGAGATGCCACTATTTTGCTCATTGTTTTAGTGAAAATCAACATCATGCAAGTTAGGATTTCGGGAAAAACACCTCACTTCCAATCTAGAGAAATTTCCAGCTTATTTATTGTTGGATGTTAATACTACGCAATCCACACAAGATGCCAAAAGTTGGTAGTTGGAAGGTTAAAAAAATCCCTTATGTTTGAGATTTGAATTAAAATCAAATAGTCCTCTAAAAATGCAAAACTAGTGCATGTTTGATAATTCACTAAGGGGTCATTTAATAGGTGGATAAGAAACAAGCTATCCATTTATTAATTTATGTAAAACTTATATGACGTTTGGCAGGTAGGTAGATAGAAAATAAATTATTCATGTATAAAATTAATCTGACGTTTGGTGGAAAATTTAGAAACACGCTATCATGAACCGATTTCTCAGATCATGATGGAACCTACTATGTTCCACAAGTAGTTAAGCCTAGCTCATATCCCGAAACTAGAAGCAAGGGACTGTCACATGGAAGAACATATAGAGGAAGCATAGAACAATAACAACAAGAAGAAAGAAATAAAGTGATATATATATACACAACAAGACAATCCCAAGACCTGACATCAGTCAGTAGTAAATCTTCTAATCAAAATAGGAGTACAAGGCTTTACAAATACAATAGAGAGAGATCAGCGACTCCAAACGTCAAGAGCTCACCCGGGTCTATGAATCCCAAAAGTTGCTCTGCACGAAATCTAAATTAACTATGAGAACTTGTACTATGATATGTAGGGTGCAGAAGTGTAGTATAAGTACCAACAAGCGAGACTCAGTAGGCATAGGTCAATTAAGGTTCAAAGACAAAGAAAGTAGAAACATCAAGTAAATAAGCAAAGTACAACACAAATAGCTAATGAGGAGATATAGCATGATAATATAGGTAACAAGAATGAAGGAATAGAATACACCGAGTAAGAGAGTGACTCAAAGGACATACCTGGGGGCACAAGCCCAAAAACATAATCACGATAAGATCCGACCACGAAAGTTAACTAACCATGGAAAGACCCACGGTAACACTGTTACTTAACATAACCACAACTCAATCCAAGACTACCAAAGTAGGGGCAAGACCAACCACTTAAGCAACTAACGGTCAATCCAATTCACTATATATACACATTCATATTCAAACAATAATCTAATCGGACCCCATAAGCCCGAAAGGTACAAACAACAAACATAACCCAATTCTCCCCCCCCCCCCAAGACTAGAAGGTGCAAACAACAACCACTTATACTGGTGATAGGCAATGCATATCAATGTACCAAGTGTCAAATTACCAAGTATATAAACCTACCTAATGTCTCTACGGCTAGGTAGGACCTATGCGTATACCCTCATCCGGATAAATATGTCACACGATCAGAGGGACCCATAGGGGACTCGAGAAGTTTGTATACACTGCATGATCCCGATCCAAGACTTCCAAATATATATATATATATATATATATATATATATATACACACACACACACGTGTCGGATCTTATCATTCATGGTACCAGAGGTACAAGTAGCCAAATCAGTATAGAAAAAGGCGATGACACATCGGCTGACCAACTAAAAAAGTGAACACATTCCCAATGACTCTAATGTCTCAAAACCCAATTTATCAAAGTGATCCAGGTGGTACGACTCTCATTGAGACTAGTTTTAAAAGAGAAACAGTGTGAAAACTACTTTCTCAAAAATAGTAATAATGATCCAATGTATGAATCAGGATTGTACCACAAAACAAATGAAATCAACTGTCAAATGCAATGCATGCCATCACTAGAATCTAATCAATATTAGTCAAACAACTAGATAAACACTACAACTACGACCACTCTCATAGAGCAAAGAAAACTAACTTGAACTCCAGCTGATCTTCGACCAAGACCTCGGGTCAAACAATATACCAACATCCTCAATAGAAATAGCAACAGACTTACTAGTACTCATGAAACAAAGGAAATTATTAGGAGTTCAATAAATCAACGGATAATAATTGAAGGATCGATGTCTTACCCCGAATATGCTACCGGATGACAACCAAGCATATATAGATAAAGTCAATCTACGACTATGACTAAAATGAAGGCTTGAGCAATAACGGAAGGTACCAAGAACCATAATATGTACTACATGGACAACATATAACTATAAGGACCACTAAAGCACACTAAAGCAAAGTCGCAACCTAGATTAAGGCCCAAAGTATCAATACTAAGGAGATATGAGTGCACCAACTATACTATGAGAAGGCTACTAGCATAAGTTAAGAATTTTTCCACTCAAGACAGACCTAAAGCTTCTACGAGAATTCAAAGAAGGAAAATAAAGGAAGGATTTCTAATCCCGACATATACAATCCTAGTTAACAGGTAATTTATACTAAACCTTATCTAATAGAGCACAATCAACAAAAGTAAACCGTAGCCTACCTGAAAATTGAACACGCGTGCTCCCAATTCACTAAACTGCAGTTTCCCACTTCCCAAGGACCTCTTATCATCATCATCACACTGCTAAAATATTGGTCACTACGTCAATACAGACGTTTAGACACTAAAATTGTAATAATTAGAGATACACAAAAAATTGAGTAAAAAAAAGGAATCTAGAACCTGTATCGTGAATTTCAAAATTGATGCATTCAAAAGGTCCTAAATAAATTACCAAGATTGTGTCCCATAATGAGACATAATTCGATGCTCAGAAAGGAAGGAAACAACACATGCAACAAAATCAACAAACTTCACCAATTAAGAACTTAGGCAGAAACTTCCTCAATCCGACATCCCCCGCGCTTCCTTGATAACTACAATATGTAGCTATGCCAATTTCGGACAATATATAACTAGAATCTCCCAAAATGAAGGTCTAGAGCTCTCACAATCACATTTTAAAAATGGGGATGAAGCTTAAAAATAGTTAGGGGTTGGCTTTAAAAGGCCTGAAAATTGCTCATCTCTATTGCGAGTCCAATGGGTCCAACGTGATGAAGAAAAAATATTTTTTTAGAATTTTTTCATCTCTATTGCTAAGCCAAGGGTTGGAATCACGATGAACAAAGTTTTAGGTACCAGCAAAGCTAAAAAATCAGCTAAGGCTTCGATGTTTGATTGGATGCTTTGGATTCATGGAGGACCCTGTGGGCGCAATCAATCTAATCTACCCCATAAAATTCCACATTGCGGTCGCAAGGGAACCATCAAAACATCCATTGGAGTCTGTATCGTAAAGAAGTGGTTGTAACACCTCAAAAACTAGAACCAATTTTTTTTTTGCAAAACTTACCTAAAGCAGTGAACCCCGGCAGGGTTCATGGACCTTGATAGGGTCCACGGTCCGGTGACCTGCACGTGGTCATCACTTGGAAGTCACCAGGCACATATGTCAAACCACGGGCACCTTCACGGTCCGTGGCCTTGACGATGGGCCGTGGTGGCGTCCGTGATGTCTAGGCAGTAGCCTTCCTAGCCTAGCCCTCAGACACCCCTCGCCCTAGTAAGGATCACGATGACCTTCATGGTCCATGGTCCAGAAGAGGGGTCGTGGGGACGTCTGTGAAGCCTAACCATTAGCCTCATAAATCTTGAGCCACCAGACCTTAGCCCAAGTGAGGACCATGAGGACCTTCACGGTCTGTGGTCCCTCACATGGTCTGTGGTAAGGCTCATGAGACAGACCCTCAACTCAGTAGTCACCAAGTGAACAACACGACCCACCCTATGGTAAGTAATCCCTTTCACGGTACGTGAAAGTGGTCATGGTCAGCCCCGTCAACAGTTTAAGTCAGGGGTTTTTTGGTCTTTTCCTATTTTGTTGGACCCCTAAACTACGTGGTTTTGATTAGTTTTTGCCTACAAACATAACTATAACTTACCTAAGTCAGATATATAATAAAAACATAGAAAATTAGAGGAGAAAGATGAGAGCAACCCTAGATCAAGAACACAGAAAGGTTCCATCAGTTTTAGCCCTCAAATCAAAAGATTTCTCCGTGGAATTCGTCACCAGGTATGTGGGATTTCAATAGTGGGTTCCTTTCACCCATTAGGTCCCTAGTTTTCAGTCAGATTCTTGATTCCATTATTATGAACAGACCTAGGGTTTCTAGAATTTCAACAGATCATCATGAATTAGTTATTTAAATATTCCAAATTAGATTATCATGTTTGTACTCAGTTTATTACATGAATTTCAGAACCCTAGCTATGTATTTCTTTAGTTCTTGAATCACACATGCTAGGTCAGATATTTTAGTATTTCAAATATACATACCTTAGTCTTGAATGTGTCATTATCAGTATATAAATGTGCATTCTCAGTTTGCATGTCCATTTTGAGCTATCCAGTATATTACAGAAATTCAGTCAAAATGTGTTAATCATTTAATCTATTAGGAGTAGTATAATACCGAGTTGAACTAGGGTCAATCACCCATATAGACCTAGAAGTACGAGCCACGTAGGTTGTAAGTCCCCTCTGTGGGCATCATTTTAGTGATCACGCCAGCATTCCTCTACACCTTTGGCCGAGTGTATTGGGTCCTCTCGATGGGGCGTATACATCGGACTCCACATTTAGCTCATGTGGTTTTATTATCGGTTATTAGTAGCTCCCACAGTCTAGTCAGCCTCTATTGCATTGACCATATTTCAGTATAGCCAGTATTCAGTCTCAGCATGTTATAAATTTGGTCGTTGCATTCAGTTAGCTCAATATTCAGTATCTATATCATGTTCAGATTATGCTTTTGCTTTATTGCTTGTTCAGTTATGTGTTTATTTCAGCTTTACTCTAACTTGCATGCTTAGTAACTTTCAAGTACTGATGCATACTTTGCACTACATCTTCTCGTGATGTAGGTTCGGGTACCTTAGCATCCAGATCACGCTTAGATCGGTTCCCAATCTCTAGTTCAGCAGCATCAGTTGTGATTCCTCATTCCTCAAGGACATTAGTTGTGATATCTTTCAGTTTTCATTGTTTTAGTATCAGTTTTGCTAGACTTAGCTGGGGCATGTCCCAACAGTTCTAGTCAGTTAGAAGCGATCTTCAGACATAGTTAGATTCAACTTAGTATTTGAGTTTGATATTTATTTTGTATTAAAACTCTCAGATTTGATATATACAGTTTAGTATATGGGTATTCCCCATCAATTTCATGTTTATGATTTATCTTCCACATAAGTTATTATTATTCTTAGTATGCTCATGTCATGCCAGCAGGGTTAGCTTGGGGTCACTTGGGATCCTAGGTCACGTGTCCGCCTCTCAGGGGTAGCTCGGGGCGTGACAAACTTGGTATCAGAGCATTAGGTTTAAGAGTCCTAGGACGTCTGAAAAGCCTCACTAAGTAGAGTCATTTTCAATGGTGTGAAGTAGACCACATCTAATGAGAGGGAGGCTACAAAGTGTTTTAGGAAAAATCTTCATTTTCTTGTTACTCTTATTATGTGTAAGGTATGATCTAATTCCCTTCTAACTTGACGTTTAACGTTTCAGTGATCATGCCTCTTCGTAGAGCTAACACCAGGAATGCGAATGCCAGGAACGCAAACGCAGCTCCTCTAGTCCCAGATTAAGAAGTTTCGAATGCAGAGTTCCGGAACGTCATTCAGATGTTGGCTCAGAGTGTGGCCAACCAGAACAATCAGCGGGCTCCAGTTCAAGCAAATGCTAATGTTGGGTTAGCTGCAGCTCGAGTGCGGGATTTTGTTAGGATGAATCCGCCAGAGTTCTTAGGATCGCAGATTGGTGAGGATCCCCAAAACTTCATTGATGACGTCAAGAAGATATTTGAACTGATGCAAGTTACTGGGAATGATCGGGTTGAGTTATCATCTTACCAACTTAAGGATGTGGATCATATCTGGTATACTCAGTGGTAAGAGAACACGGGTATAAATGTAGCTCCTATCACTTGGGATTGCTTTAGTGAGACCTCCCTGGACATGTTTTTCCCAAGAGATCTAAGGGAGGTGAAAGCTCAGGAATTTATGAACTTAAGGCAAGGTAGCATGACAATCCAAGAGTATGGGGTCAAGTTTAACCAACTCTCCAGGTATGCTCCTCAGATGGTTGCTGGTTCCAGGGCTCAGATGAATAAGTTTCTATATGGAGTGTCAGACTTGGTGAAGAGAGAGTGTAGAAATGCTATGTTGCTGGAAAATATGAGCATTTCTAGGCTCATGACTCATGCTCAGCAGGTTGAGGGTGATAAGCTTAGGGAACAGGCTAAGGAGAACAAGAAGGCAAGAACCGAAAACTATGACTATACTCAGCATAAATCGGGTGGTGGAAATCGCTCGCAGGGTTACCAGAAAATTTCAGCTCCAGCACCTTCATAAGGTAGTGTTCCATCTTCCAAATTTAGACAAGATCATAAGGGTAGGGCATCAGGCTCTAGCTCTCAGGGAAGTGTTTCAGGTACCAAAACCTACCCAACTTTCCCTAAGTATGGTAAGAACCATCCGGGCGAGTACCTTGCAGGAAAGGAAGGATGCTTTGGGTATGGTCAGTCTGATCACAAGTTGAAGGATTGTCCTTCTAAATATGGTAAAGGGGCAATGGTAGAGCTCAGTCCACAACTTCACCAGCCCCAGCAAGTCGCCCGACTCAGCAAGGTAACTCATTTGGTACAGGTGGAGGATAGCGCCAGAATAGGCTCTATGCTCTTCAGGCTCGCCAAGATTACGAAGATTTTCCTAATGTAGTCACTGGTACGTTACGAGTCTTTGATCTCGATGTTTATGCTTTGTTAGATCCAGGGGCTACTTTTTCACTTGTTACTCCTTATACAACAGTTAAGTTTGATGTTAGTTCAGAAATTCTTTCAGAACCTTTCTCAGTCTCTACTCCAGTCGGTGACCCAGTTATATGTAGATGGGTATACATAAATTGCCTTGTCACAGTCTCCCAGAAAGTCACCTCAGCAGATCTTGTAGAGTTAGAAATTGTAGACTTCGATGTAATTCTAGGCATGGATTGGTTACATTCATGTTATGCATCAGTCGATTGTAGAACTAGGATTGTTTGATTTCAGTTTCCAGACGAACTAATCTTAGAATGGAAGGGTAGTAGCTTAGCACCTATGGGTCGATTCATTTCTTACCTTAAGGCCAGAAAGATGATCTGTAAGGGTTATATCTATCATATGGTTCGAGTTAAGGATTCAAGCTCCGAAACCCCAACTCTTGAGTCAGTTCCAATGGTTAATAAGTTTCCAAAAGTATTCCCAAAATATCTTCCCAGAGTTCCTCCCGATAGGGAAATCAACTTTGAAATTGATCTCCTTCAAGATACCCATCCCATTTTTATTCCTCCTTATAGAATGGCTCCAGCTGAGCTTAAGGAATTGAAAGAGCAGTTGAAGACCTTCTAGATAAGGGCTTCATCAAACCTAATATTTTTCCATGGGGTGCACCAGTGTTGTTCGTGAAGAAGAAAGATGGTTCTCTCAGAATGTGCATTTACTATAGGCAATTGAACAAGGTCACAATAAAGAATAACTATCCCATCCCCATGATTTATGACTTGTTTGACCAACTTCATGGTGCTAGTCATTTCTCGAAGATAAACTTCAGATGGAGTTATCTTCAGCTCAAGGTTAGAGATAGTGACATTCTGAAGACAGCCTTCAGAACTCGGTATGGTCATTATGAATTTGTAGTTATGTCATTTGGACTAACCAATGCTCATGCAGCTTTCATGGATTAGATGAACAAGGTGTTCAAGCAGTATTTGGACTTGTTCGTTATTATCTTTACTGATGATATCCTCATTTACTCTAGGAATGAAGAAGAACATGCGAATAATTTGAGGGTTGTTCCGCAAACTCTCAAAGATCGCCAATTATTCGCTAGGTTTAGAAAATGTGAGTTTTGGTTGCAGTCAGTTGCTTTCCTTGGGCATATAGTGTCTAGCAAAGGAATCCGAGTGGATTCTCAGAAAATAGAAGCAGTGAAACAATGGCCCAAACCTACCTCTCCTACAGATATTAGAAGTATCTATGGTCTAGCGGGTTATTACAGAAGTTTCATGGAAGGGTTTTCATCCATAGCCTCTCCATTGACTACGTTGACCCAAAAAAAGGTTAAGTTTCAGTGGTCAGATGATTGTGAGAAAAACTTTGCAGAATTGAAAACTAGGTTGACTACAACTCCTGTTTTGACTCTACCAGAGGGTTCAAATGGTTATGTTATCTATTGTGATGCATCCAGAGTCGGCCTAGGTTGTGTGTTGACGCAACGAGGTAAGGTTATAGCTTATGCTTCTAGATAGCTTAAGGTGCATGAGAAGAACTATCTTACTAATGACCTCGAGATTGTAGAAGTGGTTTTTTCACTTAAGATTTGGAGACATTAATTGTATGGTGTTCACGTAGATGTGTTCACAAACCATAAGAGCCTTCAATATGTGTTCACCCGAAAAATTTGAATCTTCGCCAAAGAAGATGGTTTGAGTTTTTCAAGGACTCTGATATGAGTGTAGATTACCATCCTAGTAAGGCAAATGTAGTAGCAGATGCTCTTAGTAGACTATATATGGGTAGTGTTGCCTATGTTGAGGAATAAAGAAAAGAGCGAACGAAGGATGTTCACCGACTTGCTCATCTAGGAGTTCGTCTCATGAGTGTATCATATGGTGGTGTGACAGTCCAGAATGGATCAGAATCTTCATTAATCGTGGAGGTTAAGGAAAAGCAAGAGAGTGATCCCTTATTGCTCGAACTCATGGGTGCAGTCCATCAACAGAGAGTTGAGGTTTTCTTTCAACGGGGAGATGGTGTGTTTCGCTACCAGGGTCGATTATGTATTCCTAATGTGGGCGAGTTGAGACAGCAGATTCTTGCAGAAGCCCATAATTCCAGGTACTTTATTCATCCAGGTGCCACTAAGATGTACCGTGATCTGTGGGAAGTCTTTTGGTGGAATGGCATGAAGAGGGACATAGCAGATTTTGTGGCTAAGTGCCCTAATTGTCAACAAGTAAAGGTAGAACATTAGAAACCAGGGGGTATGACTCAAGAGATTGACATTCCTACTTGCAAGTGGGAAGTGATCAACATGGATTTCATTATAGGTTTACCTTGTACTCACAGACAACATGACTCCATTTGGGTGATAGTTTACAGAGTCACTAAGTCTTCTTGATTTTTGGCGGTCAAGACTACAAATTCGGCGAAGGACTATGCCAAGCTTTACATTAATGAGATAGTCAGGTTACATGGGGTTCCTTTGTCTATCATCTCGGATAGAGGTCATCAGTTTACCTCTCATTTCTGGAAGTCATTTTAGAAAGGTCTTGGTACTCAGGTTAATCTTAGCACAACATTTCATCCACAGACGGATGGTCAGGCAGAGCATACCATTCATACCTTAGAGGATATGTTGAGAGAGTGTGTGATAGATTTCAAGGGTAGTTGGGATGATCACCTTCTTCTTATAGAGTTCACCTACAATAATAGCTACCATTCCAGCATTGAGATAGTCCCTTATGAGGCATTGTATGGGCGTACATGCAGATCTCATGTTTGTTGGTTTGAAGTAGGTGAAGCAGCCTTGATAGGACCAGATTCAGTCCATTATGCTATGGAAAAGTGCAACTCATTAGAGATAGACTTAAGACAGCCCAAAGTGGCCAGAAGTCTTATGCAGATGTGATAAGAAGGGAAATAGAGTTCCAAGTTCATGATTGGGTTTTCTTGAAAGTGTCACCTATGAAAGGGGTGATGAGATTTTGCAAGAAAGGGAAGCTCAGTCCCAGATATGTAGGCCCTTACAAGATTTTGAAAAGGATTGGTAAAGTGGCTTATGAGTAAGAGTTGCCAACAGAATTAGCAGCAGTGCAACAAGTTTTTCACATTTCACTATTGAAGAAGTGTGTGGGTGATCCAGCATCTGTAGTTCCATTAGAGAGTGTGGCTGTGAAAGACAGTCTTTCTTATGAGGATGTACCAGTTGAGATTCTTGATCGTCAGGTTAGAAGGTTAAGAAATAAACAAGTCGCTTCAGTCAAAGTTTTGTGGAGGGGTCAGTCCGTGGAGGGAGCTATTTTGGAGGCAAAAGCAGTCATGAAGTCCAAGTATCCTCACCACTTTCCTTCCGATTCCACTCCAGCTTGAGATATTAGTTCCTCTTCAGTTTTTCAGTCATTCATGAGTTAATTCAGTTTTAGTATCATGTTCCTTCATTTTGTACTTGCATTTTCAATGTATTTGCATGTTCTTGGAACTTAGTTCAGTCATAAATCAATCTTCAGTGTTTAGTGGAAGGGTTGCAGTGCATGACCTCCATTTAAGCTAGTTTAGTCTTCATTCGAGGATTAATGATCCCAAGGGGGAGATATTGTAACACCTCAAAAACCAAACCTAGAAAAAAATTGCAGAACTTACCTGAAGCAATTAACCACGGCAGGGTTCACGGACCGTGATATGGTACATGGTCCATTGACCTGCCCGTGGTCATGACTTGGAAGTATCCAGGCTCAGACATCAGACCATGGGCACCTTCACGGTTCGTGGCCTTCACGACAGAACGTGGTGGCATCCATAACGTCTAGGCAATAGCCTCCATTGCCTAGCCCTTAGATACCCCTTGCCCAAGTCCTGAAGACAGGTCGTTGGCGCATCCGTGAAGCCTAACCAGTAGCTCCCTAAATCCTGAGCCACCAGACCTTAGCCCAAGTGAGGACCACGAGGACCTTCACGGTCTGTGGTCCCTCACACGGTCTGTGGTAAGGCTCGTGAGACAGACCCTCAGCTCAGTAGTCACCAAGTGAAGACCATGACCCACTTCACAGTCTGTGGTCCCTTTCACGGTCCGTGAATGTGGTAGTGGTCAGCCCCGTTAGGAGTTTAACTCAGGGGTCTTTTGGTCTTTATCTATTTCGTTGGACCCCTAAACTATGTGGGTTTAACCCTAAACTACATGGTTTTGATTAGTTTTAGCCTAGAAACATAAGTAGAACTTACCTAAGTTAGATCTTTAATCAAAACTTAGAAAATTAAAATTGAAAGAGGAGAAAGAGGCGAGCAACCCTAGTTTAAGAATGCAACAAGGTTCCATCAGTTACAGCCCCGAAATCGAAAGATTTCTCCGTGGAATTCATCACTAGGTATGTGGGATTTCACTAATGGGTTCCTTTCACCCATTAGGTCCCTAGATTTTAGTCAGATTCTTGAGTCCCTATTATTAACTACACCTAGAGTTTCTAGAACTTTAGCAGATTATCATGAATTGGTTATTTACATGTTCCAAATCAGATTATCATATTATTACTTCATTTATTGCATGAATTTCAGAACTCTAGCTATGTATTTCTTTAGTTCTTGAATTACACATGCTAGGTAAGATATTTTAGTATTTCAGATATACTTTCCTCAATCTTGAATGTGTCATTATCAGTATATAAATGTGCATTCTCAGTTTGCATGTCAGTTTTGAGTTATCCAGTATATTACAGAAGTTCAGTTAAAATGTGTTGAACATATAATCTATTGGGAGTAGTATAATACCCATCGGACAAGGGTCAATCACTTATATAGTCCCAAAACTACGAGCCACGAATGTTGTAAGTCCCCTCCGTGGGCATCATTTTAGTTATCATGCCAGCATGCCTCTACACCTTTGGCTGGGTGTATTGGATCCTCTCGATGAGGAGTCTACATCGGACTCTACATTTAGCTCATGTGGTTTTATTATCGGTTATTAGTAGCTCCCACAGTCCAGTCAGACTCCATTGCATTGACCATATTTTTGTATAGTCAGTATTCAGTCTCATCATGTTATAAATTTGGTCATTGCATTCAGTTAGCTCCGTATTCAGTATCTATATCATGTTCATATTATGCTCTTGCCTTATTGCCTGTTAAGTTATGTGTTTATTTCAGTTTTACTCTATCATGCATGCTCAGTACCTTTCAAGTACTGACGCATACTCTGAGCTACATTTTCTCGTGATGTAGGTTCAGGTTCTCAACATCCAGATCACTCTTAGATCGGTTCTCGATCTCCTGTTCAGCAGCATCAATTGTGAGTCCTTATTCTTGAAGGACAATAGTCATGATATCTTTCAATTTTCATTGTTTTAGTTTCAGTTTTGCTAGACTTAGATGTAGCATGTCCCAGCACTTCTAGTCAGTTAGAGGCTATCTTTAGACATTGTTATATTTAGCTTAGTATTTGATTTTGATATTTCTATTGTATTAAAACTCTCAGATTTGATATATTTAGTTTAGTATATGGGTATTCCCCATCACTTTCATGTTTATGATTTAGCTTCCGCATCAGTTATTATTATTCTTAGTATGCTCATATCATGCCAGCAGGGTTATCTTGGGGTTCACTTGTGATCCTATGTCCTGTGTCCGCGTCATGGGGGTAGCTCGGGGTGTGACAGTGGCCCTACCCCACATGGTTCCATATTAGCTAAAATCTACAAAGAAGGTCAAAATGAGCCCAAAAACCTCGACACCTAAATCAAAGGTCCTTCTAGAAGAAACTCGACGTTCTGGAGCTAAAGAAACCATCAAAGTTGCATCCGAGGTTATTTACTTGAAGTTTTGATCTGAGTCAACCATTCCACCTTCAAGAGCTCCAAAATGCAGAAACTTGCGTAAAAACAACATGAACGATTAGGTGACCGAACTGTCCCCAACAAGTCATCAAAAACATGGGGTCGCTACATGGAAGCTCTAAAGTTTGAAAAGATCAGAAAATTGAGGAAATATCCTAGAGGATCATTACACACACATAATTAATACATGTATAAGTTATGAGGAATATATGTGCTCCCTTTGTCCCATTTTATGTGTCACTATTTGACTTGACACGGTGTTTATAAAAAAAGGAAGACTTTTGAAACTTGTGGTCTAAAACAATCTCAGGATATTTGTGTGGTTGTAAATTATTTCATCAAGGGGGAAGAAGAATTTTAAAGTTAAATTGTTTCCAATTATAGTAAGGTGACATTCTTTTTGGGATGAACTAAAAAGGAAAGGGCATCACATTAGATAGGACGGAGGGAGTAGTATTTTACGTAGGATAAAAAGTGGAATAATTAATACATGAATAACTAATTTTTGCATAACTAATACCTACATTAAATAAAATACAGATTCACTCATAACTAATCCTTACATTACTAATACATGCATAAATCTAAATAGGCACCAATGGCCCCTAAAGGATCGTTTGATAGCTGGATAAGAAACAAGTTATCCATATATTAGTTTCCATATAACTTATACGAAGTTTGATAGGTACATAGGAAATAAGTTATTGATGTATAAAATTAATATGCCGTTTGATTGACAATTTAAAAACACGCATAATTAATACATGTATAACTTATGAGAGAATTTATGTAGGATATGTCACACCCCGAGCCTACACTCTGGACGTAACTGACACTCGAAAACCATTGCTGGTTTCCAAGTGAACCCTTGGCCTGGCACACTACTCAGCGAAAGACATTAATCAAACAAAATGGAAACTCATGATACAAAAATAACTTTAAAAACTTAACTTAAACTCAACTCCAATAATCGTCTAAAAATAATTTAACAAGTATTAGTTAAATGCCTCATGAACTAAAAGCATTACAACAACAAAGGGAATAATGATAGACTCCTCAAATTTTAAACTATGTATGAAGCCTCTACTGAACCAGAAGGATTATTCGGACAAGACCCTAGAAATCCTAACAAACTAAAAATAAAAGTGGAACCCTCCAGAAGTAAGGAGGCTCATCAAAGCTAACTGGAACTGCAAGTGGTCTCAACATAGCACATATTGATGACCCTGAATACCTGTATCTGCCTCATAAAAGATGCAGACCAAATGGCGTCAGTACATGGAATGTACGAGCATGTAAGGGGAATTCTAAAGCATATATATAAGCTTGAACGGATAGAAAAGAAACATTCTTACCCCTTCTCAACTTACTCAACTCAACTTAAACTCCCCTCAAGGATAGGATACTCAACTCAAGGATAAGATACTCAACTCAAAGGTAAGATACTCAACTCAAAGATACTCAAATCAAGATACTCAACTAAAGATACTCAACTCAAAGATGCTCAAAAATAAAGCAACAATAAAAGATGCAATATATGGAAAGCTTTTAAAATAGTAGATAATAACTCAATTGTATATAAAATGTAATAATAACTCAATTGTATGTATAAATATAATAATAACTCTTATTTGGGAGATTCTCTAACTGACAACCATCAATATGAGCTATGTGATGATACAACGTCTCGCCCACAATGCCAGTACTCTCTTATACCTTGCCGAAGTATTAGACATCCTCAACTAAGTGGATCGACTAAGATATGCTAAAAAGTAATAAGGAATCATATTAAAAGTATGAACCTTTACCCATGTTAGCATACATGGTTTAAGTCGGAAATAAGTCCCAAAAATGTCATTAGTCTGCAATTTTCATTCTTGAGAGCGAAGAGACGAACCAGGGCAAGTTCTTGACAGTTTTCCACCTCTTCTAGCACTAAAGTTAATGATTTTACTCCCCTAATCCATTTTTCAATCCGTAGAACTTAGAATATTGATTATATATTATTGGGGGAGAGTTTTTTAACTTAATTGGATAGTGGGAAAAGCCCTAGATGCACCTTAGGATCATGAGTTGGATCTTGGGTTTTGGGTTTGTCATAATCCGGGTAAATTAGACCTTAATTATTGATCCTCGTATTGAATTGATTGTTTGTAGACCTTGAACAAGCGGAAAGAATATGGAAAGGGAAGAATCAAGTTTCTTAGGAGAATTCAACCTTTTTTTAGGTAGGTGATGGTTTGATTTCATGTTTGTGTGATGTATGTTAGTATTTTCTTCATTGTAATGCATGTATGTATGCGAATGTTGCATTATTGATCACATCAAATGCTAATGAGTATGAACGAATGACTGCATGCCATGAATCAACACTTGATTGCATGATTATGAGAATTTACATTGTGATTGTGATTGTGGCTTGTTGAATGGACTGGGTATTAAGTTCCAACACTCTAATTGGGATCGGATGTTACGTATCTACATACATATGGGAACGGGTGTCTCAAGATCCAGCACACTAACAGTTTGGGTATGGGTTCCATGAGAGGACCATTGACTTGTCATATATGCGTATGTACTTGATGTTATAAATGTGGAATGGCACATTGCTCCTGAAATGATAATTGATATTGTATATGTTCGGTATATGCGTGTTTACTATGTTGTGACTACTTGTATATGTTTTGCTTACTGGAATAGTCGTGTTATCCTACCAGTACACTATGGTTGTGTCCTGATATTGTACTTGGTCTTTCCCTGATGAGTACAGGGAATCTTCAGGCGGCTATTGACAGACCTCGTCTAGGAGATCAGTGATCAAATCGAATTCAAGGGTGAGCCAATTCTTCAAGGCTGCCATGAGTTCTCCTTTTGTTCAGTCCCTCTTACTCGGACCTAGATTAGTACCTTAGATGTTCAATTGTTTAGCTTTCAGGGTTGTACCCCTTTTTCTTTAGACTTATGGTTTGTTAGAGTTTTGGTACACTGACTTTCAATTTCTAGGGATTATTTCCGCAATGTTTTGATAGTCGTTGCTAAACTTTTGGAGTTTATGGAAACTCTACTTTATTTTTGCATTTAAACTTGCTTCCGTATCTTTAAATGTTTAGTTCTTGGGTTAGCTAATTAGTATTAATGGTTCTCCCACCGGAGGGTTAGTGTGGGTGCCAATCACGACGGTCTGGGTAATGACAAAATTACACTTGCACCAGCCTATCCACTATTGGCATGTCAATTATGCTATCTAGGCACACATGGAATATCATAACATAATTGGAACCTCGTCTTATTACATACCATCTCGGTACACCTCTTAATGCTCTTGTTCCTCTTGTGACTTAGCCACAATTCACTGCCCTTATCAAAAGGTTATTGCAGCTTACATCTCAATTCCTCACCTCCTCTATGTCAAGTCTACCCGATCAAATCTCAAGACTAACATCATCACCCTCATATTGCCATTCTTTTGATCACAACACTCATCTCAAATTCAAGCTTCATGTTTATTACTAATCCTGGATATCAATATGATTGCTCGCTTACTATATTAACTTACAACTACTAGATACAAATTAAGAAACACTCGTCAACTAAGACCTCCTGACAAGTAGTCAATCCTTACCTCCCAGTCTCCATACTCATAAATTACCATCACATTTCACTTCACAACTTGAGTACTATTTTACTCCTTCATTATACATCATCGCCTAGTTAGATCTATAACACGTTGAATATTATGGGCTCTCCCTTAAAAATAATAAGCCTGGCTTAGATCTAACACCTTATGAATAATCTTGCTCTTCTATTTCAACACCTACACCTGGTCGATACGAACACAATGGAACCTCATCATAAGTTCCTTTCTAGTTAAATCATACTCTAACTCATCCTAACTTGCAACTCTTACTCTACCTCCTATCCTGAGATCTTCAAAACTCATCACTTCTTAGTCTACCCATAAGGGGAAACTCCTCATTTAATAACTTACTAGGTTCATGACTATAATCACATAGCTTGCCTCATCACTATCTCCCTTTCTTAGATAACTTAACCTCTTCATACCTTCCTCTAACTTTGGGCACTTTCACTACTACTACTAATATTCTTGTAACTCATACTAACTTTCCAGGTGAAAATACTACCCAAGCACTAAATATACTTCCTCATAAGGATCTCAGCTGAAACAAGGTTTAGAGAAGAAAGTACAACTCACTTTTAGCTCGAATGCATGATTCATATGAATATGAGTGAATTTCTTCGAAACCCAACACTTAACTCACTCATGGGCTTCTCTCAAGCCCCTCTGCAGTTTCATGACTTCCTGAAGACTCTTGCTGAGAGAAACTCTTCGATAAATGACTGACTTTGCTTTTCAACCACCTCTAGTATGAGGGGTAGTTGAATAAATTGGAGAAACGCACGAGTATGAATAAGCTCCTTACGACATAGTTCTATTGCACGATTAAGAGTATGAAAGAAGGGAAACTTTTCTTAAATGCTAGTAGTCCCTTGTTTATAGAAGTGGGGCCCTCACAATAGTAAACAAGACCCTACTAACACGACTTCACTAACACCCTAGGACACTTGAACTTTGTGCTCTAATACCAAGTTTGTCATGCCCCGAGCCTACACCCTAAACGTAACTGGCACTTGAAAACCATTGCTGGTTCCCAATCGAATCCTTGTGTTGGCTCACTACTCAGAGGAAGACATTACTCAAGCAAAATGGAAACACGTGATGAAAAATTAACTTTAAAAACATTACTTAAACTCAACTCCAATAATCGTCTAAAAATAATTTAACAAGTATTAGTTAAATGCCTCGTGAACTCAATACATTACAAACACAAAGGGAATAATGATAGACTCCTCGAATTTTAAACTATCTATGAAGACTTTATTGTTACAAAAGGATTATCGGGACAAGACCCTCGACATCCTAACAAATTGAAAATAAAAGTGGAACCCTCCAAAAGCAAGGAGGCTCAGCAAAGCTAACTAGAACTGCAAGTGGTCTCAACGGAGCGCCTGTTGATGACCCTGATTACCTATGTCTGCATCTTAAAAGATGTAGGTCAAATGGCGTTAGTACATGGAATGTATGAGGATGTAGGTCAAATGGCGTTAGTACATGGAATGTATGAGCATGTAAGAGGAATTCTAAAGAATAAATATAAGCTTGAACTAATAGGAAAGAAACATACTTACCTCTTCTCAAACTCACTCAACTCAACTTAAACTCCCCTCAAGGATACTCAACTCAACTCAAGGATAAGATACTCAACTCAAAGGTAAGATACTCAACTTAATATAATCAAGAATAAAGCAACAATAAAAGATGCAATATATAGAAAGCTTTTAAAACAGTAGATAATAACTCAATTGTATGTAAAAATGCAATAATAAATCAATTGTAGGTAAAAAACATACAATAATAACTCTTATTTGGGAGTTTCTCTAATCGAGAACCATCACTATAAGATATGAGATGATACAGCATCTCGCCCACTCTGCCAAAACTGTCCTATACCTTGTTGTAGTATAAGACATCTTCAACTAAGTGGATCCACTAAGCTATGCTAAAAACTAATAAGGAATCATCTAAAAAGTATGACCCTTTACATATGTTGGCATACGTGATTTATGGAAGCTGTCTGAACTCTCCCCCATATCGGTGCTCAATACTACTCCCAATAATATAACTCATGCTCATATGTTTAAAAATAGTTCCTTATCCTCAAACTTTGAGATTATTGCTCAAAAGGTTCTCTTAAAAGAGATAGTACTCAAAACTCCTCATGAACTCATTTGGAAATCGAAGTTTCCTCTCATCTTAAATGTAAAAACATTTACATTTGGGAATACTTAGTTTCCTTATATTAATTTTTTTTTAAATGAAACCCGACTCTCCTCATCCTCATACTTATTTTCTTCAGTCTTTAAACAAATTATAAATAACTATAAAAGACTTCTCAACTAGGGTTCATGCCGAATTATGGACGTGAACGACTCAATTAAAGGGTTTCAATAACCATATATAGAACTCAATACCTAAAATTGAATAACTCTAGAACTCAAGGACTCAATGATACTACTCATCTCTATAATGCTCGATTCATAGGGTTCATGTAAAATTATGGGCACTTAACTCAAGGACCTCCATGTTCATCATATGGTAACCCATTATTATAAAATATAATTTCAAATATTATTAGGAACTCAATGCTCAAGAACTTAGAACTCGAGGATATTACTACTCTTAAGGATACTCAATATATGGAGTTCATGCAAAATTTATGGGCATGAACAACTCGAATCGAGGAACTAAATAATAATGTAGCCTCATGAATACACTCTCCTCATTCCCATACTCACTTACTAGAGTCTTGAAACATGTTTTTAAAGTTTGCAAAAGACTTCTCAAATATGACCCAAAGAACTCCCTCGAACTTTACTCTTAACTCTATCTTGAATTTGAATTATGAATTCAAGAGTTATGATTCGTGATATAAAAGATCTTGATGATTATAGGTGATTTTGAATAGTTAAATCAGGAAGGGAGTAAAGGTACACTTTAAAAGAACTCAAACGGGACGAACGATGGAAAACAGACGGGGAAGGAGACCCTGGCGCACTGAGTGGCGTGGGGCTGCATCCCCTAAACTTCAGAGTCTCACTCCTAGCCCACTTCTGGTGCGGCGCTCCATCCCCCTGCTCAGAAAACACGACGAATTTCTCTTCTAGATTTTTGGTCCTAATTCACCTAGAATCGAATGATTTCTTCTAAACTCTCTTTGATTCGTTTACCGAACTAAATTACATGAAATTCTACTTGAAAATACTCAAGAACAATGTTCATTAACAAGATCCTCACCTCAAGAACTCAATCAAATGTCATAAATCAAGAATGGAGAAAAATACCTCAAGAACACTCATCAAGAACTTAAATTTCTCAATCTTTATGGATGAATTAGGTAATATAAATCATAATTGGCATGTGGGTGAACAAACCCATCAATATGGATGCTTACATACCTTAAAGAACTAGGTTTTTGGCGAAATCTTGGATGAACGCTTGGAACCTTGAACCTTTTCTTTTCTTGAATCTTCTCTCTAAAGCCCTACACGTTTGGGGTGAATGAAACTGATTTTAATTAGTTTAGACCCTAAATTGGGTGTAATTCAGGCTTATGCTAAGTGGGGGTAAGGAAAATATGAAAAATACCCCTCTTTTGTTCAGGTGAAAAAGCCCTATCTAGAGAGGATGCACTCAAACAATCATATCTCCCTCATTCAAACTCGCATTTTAGCAAACTCAGCGGCGTTGGAAAGAGGACTCAAAGATATTCAATTTAATACCTCATGACCTAATTCATTATGTGCTAAAAGTTATGGTCATTTCAAGTTGACCTAAAAGTTAAAAGAACTTATGGATGAGTTGGATGAATTTCTCTTTAGTTCTTTTTGGAACTCAAGGTGCTCTATCTAGTGACCTTAACACTTAAAAAAATTTAAATTTTCTTGGTAAAATCCTACTCACAACGAAGAATGGTTAGAGTCTTGGCTCAAAAAAATTTGGAGTATTACAGGATAGAAGGTGGATTAACTAATACAGGTATAACTAATCCTTGGAAAATCATTCCTTACATAACTAATACCTATATAAAATAATACATAAATTTACTCATAACTAATCTATATATTACTGATATTTGCATAACTCTAACCAACTTACACCTAATTGAATTCACTAAAACTAACTGAACTTGTTAAAAGACCCATCAAACTCAATCCACACAATCCAACAAACCTATTTCACCTTTCTTCTTTAATTGAAAGTGATCAAAATTATTGGGTGCAAAACTAAAAACAGTTTTTCTTTAGAAATATTCATGTCACTTCACAAGCACAATACAAAGATGATCACGCTACCCTTATGATCCTAATTCAGTTCATCACATGCTATGTCTTTTAGTTTTCTTCTTCTTTCATGGTTCTACTTCATTTACACCAACTCACTATGGGTGTGACCAGTGTAGACATAGTCTTTAGCGTTCGGTTGGTCAAGAATTTAAGAGAGTGTTCTTTTAGGTTCTACTAGAAATATAAGTTATTTTCATCGTGACAATGGGTAATTTGGGTTATATAACATGATTTTCTCACTCATTTTCCACCGAATCAGCTCACTGAAAAATTATTTGTTGGGATCCAAATTTTCACTGAAAAATACATGGTGGAACACAAATTCTCACCGAATAGTAAGAAACTTCCTATTTTTTTAGTATGAAAATATTACTATTTTTTTCAGCGATTCAATCAAAATATTTATAGAAATAACCACTCAACATTTTTTTGTGAAAAATTGTGATATTTTAGTAGTAAGAAGAACATATTTCTTAAAAATAAGGAAAATATTTTTCTTATTGGAAATAGGCAGAACAAATTCCACACGAAATATACATATAATGCATGTATTTTAAATGATCATGCAAAAAATCAAACACTATTTTTACAACACTTTTATTCAATTAAGCAAGTGTTAGATCAAACGGAGAAGGAAGATCTAGTGGATTAGATCAAACTCTTAAAAATAATCACTTTTCAGTTTGAAATTTATAATTTTCTTTCTAATTAAATTCTTATAGTATTACACAAACATATTTTCTTAATATTATTTATTCTATTTTTCTAAAATTCTTGTCTTATTAATATGAGAGACATGCGCAAAGCGAATACACTAAGACTAATTTTTAATGTATGACAAGTCGTCGATTATAATTATAATCATAAATTTTATATTCATATTGACACGATCCAAAACTAGATGTGATGATAATCGTCTTATCCCACCAAAATAAGTCAATCTAAACCTAAGTAATATGATAAATGCGGAAGTAAAACATAGAGATATCACAAAATATCAATAATGTAGATAACTTAATAAACTCAAATAAATCCCCAAAAGCTTATTGTCACGTGTACAATCCTATGATATATTACAACTTATTTGAAATGAAATACGTGTCTCAATGTCATTGTTTCTATAATAGAACAATGTCATAATAAATGAGCACAGGGCCCGCTGAGATGCCAAGCATCTACCTCGCAAGTCTCCACTGTAAAGCCTCGGATGAAAATATAGGGGAAGAAAGAGAATCACGATGATTCGGGGTTGTAACCTACACAAGTGTAGAAGCAAAGGGTGAGTACCAACAACACGGTACTAATCAAGCAGACAACTAACTCTAAGTAAAGCATTATTGAACACAAGTACTCCAACCACTCCATCCGAACCTCAACAAATAAAACCTGAAATAATCAATCAGTCCAACCTAACAATTCTCACTCTACATAACAAAGCACAAGGATAACAGTTCAAATTGCACCTCAACATGAATAGTCAATCATCAAGGTATTCCACAATCAAGGTACTCAATAATGTATCAATGATCATAATCAAATGAAGTGCAATGCAATGATGTGCAATGGCATGTAGAGTGATGCATGTTTGTCATAACGATACACACATGTTGTCTCTCAGTCCGGAGCCCATGGAGGACTCTTTATTCTATGCATGTGCCATGGGTATGTGGCTTGATCTCTATTTTATTTCAATAAATCTGCCATGGACGTGTATCCCATTTCCTATTTCCTCTCAACCTTACCATAATCTTCACAACAACGGTACCACGTCAATGCAAATATAATAGTGCAATGATCAAATATGAGGATGATAATTGAACACCAATATCCAACAAAAGGTAGTCAAAGTCTATCATCGAGTGACGTCCAATGGCCAACAATACAACATAGTCACACAAATCAACAACGATTTTTGTTTTAACTCAAGTTGTTTAGCAAGATCACATCATTAATATACAACACACAATTCTTCTACGAATCCCTTCACCAACCCCCATTACTCCCAATCATACAATGGCATACAAGATTCAATAAATTAACATAAAGTCAAGAAGTACACTTGCCTCAAGAAGTCAATAATCACTCCCGAACTTGAGCTTTAGCTTGTCTGTCACGACCCGGGAGCACCCCCTAGTCGTAACCGGCGTACTCGACCTCGAAGAGGTCTAATACAAGCCTCTTAGCATTCATTCATCGCATAGAAACTAAAACCATAAGGAATTTAAAACTTTCCTATCACACGAAGATACTTTCAATAAATAGCAAGCGGAAGACTTTCTAGACTTTATACAATATGTCTCAAAACCATCTAATACTTGAATACAACATTGGGACTAAGCCCACTCAAAACTTTAACAAAACTACAAGACATAAAGAACATGTTGGTTATTGTCCTCGAATCTAAGAGGACTCACCAAGTCTTCATCTTCAAACACCGTAGAACCTATCCATCAACCATGGATATCAACATCTACAAACCCCTACACTTTAGTCAAAAGGGAAAGAAAGGGGTTAGTACAATTAAGTACTAAGTATGGAGACCATGCAAAAACATGCTAAAAAGGACATTATGGGCAACATGCATAATCATACCCGATAGATAGCATATTAATGAGATAATATGTATAATGATGCTAAAAAAAAGGGGTCATATTTAGTGGGGCATAGTACATGTGTCGCGAGTGACCATCATGATAGCATTTCCAAGGCCTACCACCCCCTTGGAGAGGCGAAAGAGGTACAAACCCCTCAATGTGGTTATACGGGCCTACTACCCCCCGTACTAGGCAACCAAGGTACCAACCCCTCGATATGGTTATACGGGCCTACTACCCCCCATACGAGGCAACCAAGGTACCAACCCCTCGATATGGTTATACGGGCCTACTACCGCCCGTACGAGGCAACCAAGGTACCAACCCCTCGATATGGTTATACGGGCCTACTACCCCCCGTACGAGGCAACCAAGGTACCAACCCTTCGATATGGTTATACGGGCCTACTACCCCCCGTACGAGGCAACCAAGGTACCAACCCCTCGATATGGTTATGCGGGCCTACTACCCCCCGTACTAGGCTTGGTCGACTCGCAACACTTATATAGAGAAAATCATATACATGTGTCAATTTCATAATCATTTCAGTAATTATATAACCATCCGACTCATAGGACGTACATTGGACCTTCCATTTCCTAAGAATTCTATAAATGGGCATTTTATCAAACACATGGTGGGCTGCTGTTCATGTAAATCAAATCATGTATTTCAACAGTACTAAGTCCAACCAATTCCAAGATCCATATAAATCAGCCCACCAACAACATACATATATATATATCGACCTTCATAATTCGATCGTGGAAGCATGAAAACCATAAACATCACCTAATAATTCCATTTCATTATAATATGCAAAATAGACCATAATAGGGTGTGTAGTAGTAATTCCATACTTCAAGAGTTCATACTATAGACCAACAACCGTTTCAAGGTCCTCAACTT